>JAOPHQ010005737.1:0-17500 GCA_030340625.1 Merluccius polli | reverse complement strand
TTACAATAAGGTACGCAAAACAGTGGGTAGTTACTGAGGAACGAATGAGTAACGAATGATGAACGACCAGGGCCCTAACTGGGGCCCTAACTGGGCCCTAACTGGGCCCTAACTGGGTCCTAACTGGGGCCCTAAGTGACAGTCACTCAGTAACTACTGAGGAATTACTGGTAAACAGACTAGGGGACTACTGTATTCGTTACTGAGTAACTGTCACTTAGGGCCCCAGTTAGGGCCCTGGTTGTTCATCATTCGTTACTCAGTAACGAATACAGTAGTCCCCTAGTCTGTTTACCAGTAATTCCTCAGTAGTTACTGAGTGACTGTCACTTAGGACCCAGTTAGGGCCCCAGTTAGGGCCCCAGTTAGGGCCCCAGTTAGGGCCCTGGTCGTTCATCATTCGTTACTCATTCGTTCCTCAGTAACTACCCACGTTTTTGCGTACCTTATTGTAAAGTGTTACCAAAAATATGACGTCAGGGTCAGCTGATGACGCCCGCTGAACCTCTAGTCAAATGCAGACCGCTATAATGTGCTAACGCTCATATTGTAAACCCTTAAAAAAATATGATTGTAAGTTGTAATACAATATTCCCCAAAGGTAAACGCTCCACCTATTCTCTGAAAACAGCCTGCACAGTCCTGCACAGTCCTGCAAGTCCTGCATCCGCCGCGACGATGAGTGAATGGATGGGATTTTAATTAGTGTCGCGGCGGACTGCGATGGGGAATTGGAGATAGGAACTTTATTGAATGGTTAAATTTGGCCCACAGATTGGATTCCTTTGTGAGTCCTGTGAACCGCTCTGTGAAAGTGAGTCTTTATTTTAGAATTACCCATTGTCACTTCAATTCCCCACGGACCGCTCCCCGAACCTACACACACACACACACACACACACACATACGCATGCACACATACACAAACACACAAACACAGACACACACACACACACACAAACACACACACACACACACACACACACATACAGACACACAGACGCACACACACACACACACACACACACACACACACACACACACATACAGACACACACACACATACACATACACACACACACATACACACACACACACACACATACAGACACATACACACACACACACACACACAGACACACGTGCGCGAACACAATCAAGCAAACAAACATACTCCCCCAACAATGAAAGCGTAAGCCGCTGATTGTTTTATATAGACACAAGGAAAGTCAGAATACTTCGCGGCGGCACGACGCCGCCACCGCAACGCTTCGTGTCGGGTGCAAAACAAACAAACAGTCAAAGCCTTCGGTACCGAAGGAAAGTTCCACAGTAAAATAACAGTGAACTGCTTACAGCTCACTGTTATTATCCTTGGAAGTGTTCAATATAAACAGCTTAAGTAAGCCGGCTCAGCGCGGCGAGAGGAGCATCAGATTGGCCGGGGGCAGGAAGCGAACATACGCAGCAGCAAACCGCCGGTTCAGTGTTACAGATGAAGTCAATCCTCGGTTTTATTCCTCTGCTTTCTTTCTGTTAAGGGGTTGGGTTGCGATCCCGACAGACTAGCAGGGATCCTTTGACACAAACAGTTTGTTACAGCGCCGCCGACAGACACACGAATAGATGAAATGAGAAGAAAGTGCAAAGAATTGTGCGATTGTACAAATAAACACACACACAAAAAAAAAAAAAAGTAAAAGTAGTACTGGGAAGGGAAAAAAAAACAAAACAGGGAGATGGGGAGAAAAACAACGCGATAAAAAGAAGACAAACAGCTGAAGGTTGTTGTTTTCATTTGTGTCTCTCCATCTGAACCTTTGGCTCCAGTCTCCGCCGCGCCGCGATTAGCTTTGTTCTCTCAAGCATTTCCCTTTAGCATTTAGCTCAGGATCCACGACACAACAAGCCGGTTCTGATGTTGAGCTTTGAAAACTATGCGGTTCAAAGAGCAGACAGAAAGTTCCTGACACGTTGGGAGGAGTGAGATTGACTTAACAACCGCAAGTGGATTCAGAGTATGGTACAGTATTTGCCAGAGCTCAGAACAGCTAATTTATATGCATTTATCACACACACACGCACACACACTTATCCTCCTCTGTTGACACACTGAAATACAGAAATACAGACACACACACACACACAAACACACACACTTATCCTCCTCTGTTGACACACTCAAATACAGAAATACACACACACACACACACACACACCCTTATCCTCATAGACAGGCAGACATTAAAAAATAAAAACACTCACAGAACGCATGAACACAAAACGAACAGACACACAAATACACAGAAAAAACGCACACCTAACCTAACCTCCTATGTATGACAGACATACACACACACACACACACACAAACACAAACAAACAAATATAAACGCACAGACTTAGACAAGTGCTTCGAGTGCATTTCCTGCCAAAAAATCCCACAACTTCCTGTCATTAATATTAATCCCAGTGCTCTGCGACGGGCCGCTGCTGACGGGCGGAGGCATAAACAGGGCAGATATAGACGACAATGGGGGAAGGAATAGTTTCTGGTGGTGAAAAATAACTCGTCAGAGACAACCCCATGTAGAGAAAGAAAGCAAGAAAGAAAAACGAAAAATAATAACGCTGAGAAAGGGAACGGGAGAGCGAACGCATCAGAAAGAGACGGGGAAGGACGATAGCTGAGGGGGAGACTGGAGAGGAATAAAACGAAAAAGCGAGAGACGGGAGGGAAAGCAGCGACCGGGAAGACGGAGTAAAGAAAACAGAAATAAGGACGGAGAGGTGAAGAAGCGATGGATGATGATGGTATACTTGGTTGCTGGGCCTCCTCCCCCTTTGCCTCCCCTTGTATTGGGGGAGAAAGAGACGGGGAAGGACGATAGCTGAGGGGGAGACTCGAGAGGAATAAAACGAAAAAGCGAGAGACGGGAGGGAAAGCAGCGACCGGGGAAGACGGAGTAAAGAAAACAGAAATAAGGACGGAGAGGTGAAGAAGCGATGGATGATGATGGTATACTTGGTTGCTGGGCCTCCTCCCCCTTTGCCTCCCCCTTGTATTGGGGGAGAAAGAGACGGGGAAGGACGATAGCTGAGGGGGAGACTCGAGAGGAATAAAACGAAAAGCGAGAGACGGGAGGGAAAGCAGCGACCGGGAAGACGGAGTAAAGAAAACAGAAATAAGGACGGAGGAGAGGTGAGAAGCAATGGATGATGGGATACTTGGTTGCTGGGCCTCCTCCCCCTTTGCCTCCCCTTGTATCGGGGGAGAAAGAGACGGGGGAAGGACGATAGCTGAGGGGGAGACTGGAGAGGAATAAAACGAAAAGCGAGAGACGGGAGGGAAAGGAAAGCAGCGACCGGGAAGACGGAGTAAAGAAAACAGAAATAAGGACGGAGGAGAGGTGAGAAGCAATGGATGATGGGATACTTGGTTGCTGGGCCTCCTCCCCCTTTGCCTCCCCCTTGTATTGGGGGAGAAAGAGACGGGGAAGGACGATAGCTGAGGAGACTGGAGAGGAATAAAACGAAAAAGCGAGAGACGGGAGGGAAAGCAGCGACCGGGAAGACGGAGTAAAGAAAACAGAAATAAGGACGGAGAGGTGAAGAAGCGATGGATGATGGTATACTTGGTTGCTGGGCCTCCTCCCCCTTTGCCTCCCCCTTGTATTGGGGGAGAAAAAGACAGGGGAAGGACGATAGCTGAGGAGACTCGAGAGGAATAAAACGAAAAGCGCGAGACGGGAGGGAAAGGAAAGCAGCGACCGGGAAGACGGAGTAAAGAAAACAGAAATAAGGACGGAGGAGAGGTGAGAAGCAATGGATGATGGGATACTTGGTTGCTGGGCCTCCTCCCCCCTTTGCCTCCCCTTGTATCGGGGGAGAAAGAGACGGGGAAGGACGATAGCTGAGGGGGAGACTCGAGAGGAATAAAACGAAAAGCGAGAGACGGGAGGGAAAGCAGCGACCGGGAAGACGGAGTAAAGAAAACAGAAATAAGGACGGAGAGGTGCAGAAGCGATGGATGATGATGGTATACTTGGTTGCTGGGCCTCCTCCCCCTTTGCCTCCCCCTTGTATTGGGGGAGAAAGAGACGGGGAAGTACGATAGCTGAGGAGACTCGAGAGGAATAAAACGAAAAGCGAGAGACGGGAGGGAAAGGAAAGCAGCGACCGGGAAGACGGAGTAAAGAAAACAGAAATAAGGACGGAGAGGTGAAGAAGCAATGAATGATGGTATACTTGGTTGCTGGGCCTCCTCCCCCTTCGCCTCCCCCTTGTATCGGGGGAGAAAGAGACGGGGGAAGGACGATAGCTGAGGAAGAGACTGGAGAGGAATAAAACGAAAAGCGAGAGACGGGAGGGAAAGGAAAGCAGCGACCGGGAAGACGGAGTAAAGAAAACAGAAATAAGGACGGAGAGGTGAAGAAGCGATGGATGATGATGGGATACTTGGTTGCTGGGCCTCCTCCCCCTTCGCCTCCCCCTTGTATTGGGGGAGAAAGAGACGGGGAAGGACGATAGCTGAGGAGACTCGAGAGGAATAAACGAAAAGCGAGAGACGGGAGGGAAAGCAGCGACCGGGAAGACGGAGTAAAGAAAACAGAAATAAGGACGGAGAGGTGAAGAAGCGATGGATGATGATGGTATACTTGGTTGCTGGGCCTCCTCCCCCTTTGCCTCCCCCTTGTATTGGGGGAGAAAAAGACGGGGGAAGGACGATAGCTGAGGAAGAGACTGGAGAGGAATAAAACGAAAAGCACGAGACGGGAGGGAAAGCAGCGACCGGGAAGACGGAGTAAAGAAAACAGAAATAAGGACGGAGAGGTGAAGAAGCAATGGATGATGGTATACTTGGTTGCTGGGCCTCCTCCCCCTTTGCCTCCCCCTTGTATTGGGGGAGAAAAAGACGGGGGAAGGACGATAGCTGAGGAGACTCGAGAGGAATAAAACGAAAAGCGCGAGACGGGAGGGAAAGCAGCGACCGGGAAGACGGAGTAAAGAAAACAGAAATAAGGACGGAGAGGTGAAGAAGCAATGGATGATGATGGTATACTTGGTTGCTGGGCCTCCTCCCCCTTTGCCTCCCCCTTGTATTGGGGGAGAAAAAGACGGGGGAAGGACGATAACTGAGGAGACTCGAGAGGAATAAAATGAAAAGCGAGAGACGGGAGGGAAAGGAAAGCAGCGGAAGACGGAGTAAAGAAAACAGAAATAAGGACGGAAAGGTGAAGAAGCAATGGATGATGATGGTATACTTGGTTGCTGGGCCTCCTCCCCCTTTGCCTCCCCCTTGTATTGGGGGAGAAAGAGACGGGGAAGGACGATAGCTGGAGACTGGAGAGGAATAAAACGAAAAGCGAGAGACAGAAAGGAAAGCGGCGACCGGGAAGACGGAGTAAAGAAAACAGAAATAAGGACGGAGAGGTGAAGAAGCGATGGATGATGGTATACTTGGTTGCTGGGCCTCCTCCCCCTTTGCCTCCCCCTTGTATTGGGGGAGAAAAAGACAGGGGAAGGACGATAGCTGAGGAGACTCGAGAGGAATAAAACGAAAAGCGCGAGACGGGAGGGAAAGGAAAGCAGCGACCGGGAAGACGGAGTAAAGAAAACAGAAATAAGGACGGAGGAGAGGTGAGAAGCAATGGATGATGGGATACTTGGTTGCTGGGCCTCCTCCCCCTTTGCCTCCCCCTTGTATCGGGGGAGAAAGAGACGGGGAAGGACGATAGCTGAGGGGGAGACTCGAGAGGAATAAAACGAAAAGCGAGAGACGGGAGGGAAAGCAGTGACCGGGAAGACGGAGTAAAGAAAACAGAAATAAGGACGGAGAGGTGCAGAAGCGATGGATGATGATGGTATACTTGGTTGCTGGGCCTCCTCCCCCTTTGCCTCCCCCTTTGCCTCCCCCTTGTATTGGTCAACCATATAGGTATGCGTTCCAGCATCCCTGCTCGGAAAAAAAAATCAAGTTATTCAACTCTACTCCCTGCAAACATCATTCCCTCTAAGGGCCAATTGAACCGTTTGCTGAGAGACATTGACAATTCAACACATGAACTCTGTCTCGCTCCCTTACCAGCTGCACCGCCATGGCCTCGCTCTCTCTCTCTACCTCTCTCTCTCTCTCTCTCTCTCTCTCGCTCTCTCTCTCTCTCGCTCTCTCTCTCCCTCTCTCTCTCTCTCTACCTCTCTCTCTCTCTCTACCTCTCTCTCTCTCTCTCTCTCTCTCTCTCTCCTCGCTCTCTCTCTCCCTCGCTCTCTCTCTCTCTACCTCTCTCTCTCTCTACCTCTCTCTCTCTACCTCTCTCTACCTCTCTCTCTCTCTCTCTCCCTCGCTCTCTCTCTCTCTACCTCTCTCTCTCTCTACCTCTCTCTCTCTCTACCTCTCTCTCTCTACCTCTCTCTACCTCTCTCTCTACCTCTCCCTCCCTCTCTCTCTCCCTCCCTCTCTCTCTCCCTCCCTCTCTCTCTCTACCTCTCTCTACCTCTCTCTCTCTCTCTCTCTCTCTCTCTCTCTCTCCCCGTCTCTGTTTCTGTCTCTCTCTCTCTCTCTCTCTCTCTCTCTCCCCGTCTCTCTCTCCCCGTCTCTGTCTCCCTGTCTCTGTCTCCCCGTCTCTGTCTCTCTCTCTGTCTCTGTCTCTGTCTCTGTCTCTGTCTCTCTCTCTCTCTCTCTCTCTCTCTCTCTCTCTCTCTCTCTCTCTCTCTCTCTCGCTCTCACACGCACACGCACATGCACGCACACACACACACACACACACATTCAGACAGACAGATAGACCATAACGTTTACCCACGGGCATCGTTACGCACATAAATATTCATACACACACACACATGAAACCACTGAGAAATGGAGACACATTGCGCTCACCGGGATAAGTAACACACAGTCATGTGTGTTACTTATGACCCCGGGAGATGTTAACTTATTATAAAGGTTATCCATCACTACGGGGACAGGAAAGGGGATTGGAAGGGAGGAGTCTGCCGCCGCCGAGCGATTTTTAAATCATCCTCCAAAAAAAAAAAAAAATGTCGGCCAACTCCGGCATCAGCGGCCGCTCCTGTAGGGCTGGGAATTAATTGGGCGTTTTTACAGAATTAACAAGGTGAATATATTTAAAAATGTTCAATTTTTCTCCTCTCGCACACTCCTGAATTCCCAACGTTTTAAACACTGCCCTTTAAAAAAGGCCGGGGAAATACCCTGAACTTTTGATAATGGCCGCGCTCGTCAACATCCGCGCGTCCGCGTGCGCCGTGTTGTGCCGCCGCCGCCGCACGCCGCCGCCACAACATCGAATTTTTGTTTTTGCAAAAACCCAGAAAAGCCCTCTTTCCCAATTAGGGGCAGATGCAACTATTCTCGGGATATGTCGATATTAGCATATATCGTATCCCGTTTGCTTTCTGCGTGCATTCAGGGCCCGCGGCGATATTCTGAATTTAGTTAGATTTATTCCTTCAGATAAATTAGTGAGATCAGGGGTATGGACCCGGCTCGGCCCAAATTAAAACCTGAGCCACATGCTGATGCTCCACCGCTGGCACCTGAAGGTCTGATGGAATATAATACTTATATATATATATATATATATATATATATATATATATATATATATATATATAATAGTTTTACCTTGCATATTATCCCAGTTTCATGCCAATTCTCTTGTGGACTCCTCCAGTTCTTTCATGAATGAATATGAATAATCTGAACATGTTATAAATCAATTTCGGTTCAAATTTGAATATTTCATATTTTTAAATAATTCTTTGTGAATTTTCCCATTTTGACTGCTATCAGATCTTTTTACTTTTTATGTAATCCTCCATCTCCAATGGTTTCACTCTTCTCCTTCTCAGAATCACTCCAATGTAAGTTCCCCTTCACTTCCTCCACCCACAGCATCACTTCCTCCACCCATAGCATCACCGCTTCTCCTCAACATGCATTCCTACACACAGTGTCTCTCACTCTCTCTCCACTTCTATCACCTACCACCCCACCACCATCATCTTCATCACTACCACCCCACCACCATCATCCTCATCACTACCACCCACCACCATCATCGTCATCACTACCACCATCATCTTCATTACTACCACCCCACCACCATCACTACCACCCCACCACCATCACTTTCATCACTACCACCCCACCACCATCACCTTCATCACTACCACCCCACCACCATCACCTTCATCACTACCACCCCCACCACCATCATCTTCATCACTACCACCATCATCTTCATTACTGCCACCCCACCACCATCACTACCACCCCACCACCATCATCTTCATCACTACCACCCCACCACCATCACCTTCATCACTACCACCCCACCACCATCATCTTCATCACTACCACCATCATCTTCATCACTACCACCCCACCACCATCACTTTCATCACTACCACCCCACCACCATCACCTTCATCACTACCACCATCATCTTCATCACTACCACCATCATCTTCATTACTGCCACCCCACCACCATCACTACCACCCCACCACCATCATCTTCATCACTACCACCCCACCACCATCACCTTCATCACTACCACCCCACCACCATCATCTTCATCACTACCACCATCATCTTCATCACTACCACCCCACCACCATCACTTTCATCACTACCACCCCACCACCATCACCTTCATCACTACCACCCCACCACCATCATCTTCATCACTACCACTATCATCTTCATTACTGCCACCCCACCACCATCATCTTCATCACTACCACCCCACCACCATCATCTTCATCACTACCACCCCACCACCATCATCTTCATCACTACCACGCCACCACCATCATCTTCATCACTACCACCCCACCACCATCACTACAAACCCACCATCATCATCATCATCATCATCATCATCATCATCATCATCATCATCATCATCATCGCCATCGCCATTGCCACCATCTCCAGCACATCACCTACCCTCTCTCTCTCTCTCTCTCTCTCTCTCTCTCTCTCTCTCTCTCTCTCTCTCTCTCCTCTCCCCTCTCTCTCTCTCTCTCTCTCTCTCTCCCTCTCTCTCCCTCTCCCTCCCTCCCTCCCTCCCTCTCCGTTTCCTATTCCTCCAGCCCCTGAGGTCTCGGTGACAGTTAGTGATGTAAAAAGGGCTTCGAAAAAATGATTTAATTTGCAGAACCCATGGGTGCCAAGCAGCTTGTCATCTCATCTAGCAAGATGTTTCATTCACGTGAAACACATCAGTGACCTCCTGAACGCCATCCCATCTCATCACGGAGCCGAAGCTGCCTCCCTATCAGATGGATAACCCGGTCCCCTACACGTCCACGCTACCGCTGCACTAGAATAATATCCTAGTATAAATGAGGCCTACATATTATGTAGGCCTCATAAGAAAAGATACCATTTACTTTGTTATTCCCAGACTGGAAATCAGGGTGTCACGGCAAGTACAGGGCAGCAATAGGAATTAAAAAGAGATCCATGTTTCACATTGAGGTTATACACATGTATTTAATATACAGCACATACACACACATGTGTGAAGAGGCAGACAACTACAAAACAAACAGAAATAAATGGACTCATGCCAACCGTGAGGAAAGAAGAAAAGTCATGTGACCTACAGTCGATCACCGTGAGACGTGACCCCTCCCATCTTCCGCTCGGTCGATTGGAAAATAACATTTGGAAAACAATTCCATCCATTCATCCATTCACTCATTCATGTATTATTCCCTGTAGTTTCCGCTGTAGTAGTTTTAATACACGTGCTTGTTTCAAGTGGCCCCGGGGGGCCCCGACCTCTGCAGCCCCGTCGTCTGTAAATAAGACGCGGAGGTCGAGGAAGACGGAGGCACGGAGGAGCCAGAGGCTGCCGTGACTCAGTCTGAAAAGCTTTCATACAAAACTGGAGACATCACTACAGCCAGAGAAGGGCAGACCTTTTAATTTCTGTGCAAGCAACACAAGGTCTCCCTCCTTTTAAAATCTCTCCTGACTCATATTTTCTCAGTGGCATGTTTCTTAGTGGCCAATTGAGCTAATCAGTTGGGTGTGTAACGTAACAATGGGTCCTCAATTAAACAAGAGGGTCATCTGAAGGTCCAATATGAGGACTCTGGGCACAACATGGTGGAAACCCAACCATTTATCTCCTGCTCCGCCTATAGCTTCATTAGTAATTGAGAGAATAATCGACGACAATGAAAATAATCACCGGTTTCTACGTGACAACGAGTTCCCCCATTTCAGAGGTGTTGGTATGCAGCCAATCAGCACCTTATCCAATTAAACAAATGAAAACCAAACGTAGTCGCAGAACAGAGTTGGGCTTTGTCAGTCTGTAAAAGGAGCAGATTTTTTTGTTGATTGGTTTTCTGTTATTCTATGAATGACTTGGATTAGTAGGATTTGACATCACTTCTGTTAGAGTTCAAGTCCGTCTATTGGAATTGAATGGCACTGCACAAAAAAATAAAGCTAAATTCATACGACTGCAAAGTAGAATCGCAATTCAGCCATTGGCATCCCACATTTTTTTTTGCTTTTTTCTCCCCTGGATACATTTTCTATTACATTTTTCAAGACAAATTCTGCCAGATTTATTGTTTGCGAGGTTGTAGGCCAAAGCTATGAGCCTTGCTGATAGGAAATAAAAAACATCCCATTTGCCATTTTAAATGCCATCCAAAAGCCTATTGCCGTTGTGTGGTAATAGCTTTTCTGGAGGAAACTAACGAGGAATGAAGACATCATACTGATTCATCCCTCGGTTCCTCTCCCCCCCCTCCCTCTCTCCGTCTCTCTCTCGCTCTCTCTCTCTCTCTCCATCCCTCCTTCCCCTCCTTCGCCGCCATTTCTGCCCTGTAGCTGTTTTCCCTCCATAAGCTCTGCCAGAGGAGTGTGTTTTCAATCTGTTAAACTGACTGTGCGAAATTATGCATCGAGATGAAGTCATACGCTATGAAGTATGACAGCTCAGCTTCTCCACACACACACACTGCGTCCGAAGAATCTGGAAAGTCGCTGCTGTCGGCCTCTATTTTGTGATTCATTTAAACAAGTTAAATTGCTTTAAATTCGTTGTGACCATGACATACTGTAATGACATCAGGGAAAGGGAAAACCTTTTAATGTATGAAAAAAAAGAAGAAAAACAGCCAGAACTTTTCGAAGATGGTAAGAAGTTGTGTTTCTCATGTTTCAGGGATCATAAATGTATTATGAGCCTTTCGCCCTTTCCTGAGTGGAAAGAGACAGGGTGTGTGAAAGATGGGGAATCACTTTTTGGTCAACACAAACTAGTAAATAATATTTGCTATGAGTAAAAACGAATGTATAAAGTAACAATGCTACAAACTATGAGACAGCTTAAATAGTATCCATGACAAATGTTCGATGATAACGATGTAGTAATATATTAACATGTGTTGTTTACAATGTGTTGATGATATGTTCACCATAGATGAATGTTTGGTTGTGCTGTTGCACGTTCAACTTCTTCATATTATTATGTTATCTAATAATAAATGTGACATCTTTTAAAAAGGATATTTGAGAGTCGCCTGTGAGCTACGCTGCAACGTTACTTTAATGGCATTTAGACTTTGTTAAAGTGTCAAACTGTCAGATTACTTCCAACAATCTCTGCTGTTTTGCTCCATAATAAAAAATAATATGCTAAAATATGGATCCCTTAATTTGTCAAATGGCCGGTTTGTCAGGTTTGACAGATCCTTTATGAGCTCCAACAAGTATTCAAAATGTACACCATGAAGCTGTAACACTCAAAAATAAAAACTTTACAATGTCGTTTTGACACATAATGAACCTGCTGTCTATATATCTGTCTGTCTGTATACTAGTGTTGCACCGATACCATTTTTTGGCCCCCGATACCGATACCGATACCCGGCTGTGCAGTATCGGCCGATACCGATACCATACCGATACCACGCCGGAAAAAAAAAAAAATAATATATATATATATATATATACACAAGCTTTTTTTCTTCTAATACTAAAGAACTGCATACTCACTTGGATGTAAAATCATTGCTATCATGGCTTAATTACTAGTATAATTAGATAATATAGTATAACTAGAGATAATTACTAGTATGTAGCTTAACTCGTCGTCTGTGATGCGGTCACTGTCTGTCCATTTGAGCGATCTCCCGCCTGTGAGCAAGACGCGTCTCCCTCTCTCTCCTGCTTTTTCCCCTCTTCTCCTTGTTTGTGTCCGCATGGCACCCCGGGGAGCGGGGGGGGGGGGGGGGGGGGGGGGGGGGGCATGGGTGGTGACCGGGTGCGTTGCACCGGCAGGCGGACCCGCTCACTGAGTTTCCCCGCACCGGCGCGTCCGCAGGCGGAGCAACTTTTCTGTGCGCCGCGCGGCTGAACCGCGCGCCCTCCGCGTCTCCGGTGCTTTTTTTTCTTTCTTTTTTTTGGTACTTTGTCGTCGTCGCTTGTCGGTCGGTCAACATGCGCGGCCGGGCGGCCGGAGTGGGCCAATAGGATAGCTGCTTGGCACGGCATGCACTGAACACGTGTGATCACACGCAGCAGTGAGTGAAGGGAGAGAAAGACGCAAAGCGCTGCGTTCCAAGTTTCATATTAGTATATGTAAATGGCATCGGCGCATTATTTGTTCGTACTCGCCGATACCGATGCCAGCATTTTAGCGCGGTATCGGGGCCCCTCCCGATACTAGTATCGGTATCGGTGCAACACTACTGTATACCTGTATGCCTGTCTGTCTGACTGTCTGGCTGTCTGGCTGTCTTTATGCATGTCTGTATATCTGTCTGTATGTCTGTCTGTCTGTCTGTCTGTCTGTCTGTCTGTCTGTCTGCATATCTGTCTGCATATCTGTCTGCCTGGCTGGCTGGCTGTCCATCTGTCTGTCTGTCTGCTTGTATGTCTGTCCATCTGTCTGTCTGTCTGTCTGTATGCACATGGGATACATTCAGCAAGGTAATGCAGGAAATGGTTTGTAATTATGAAGGAGAAGGTTAATCCCCAGAAGCTTAAGTGCCTGTAATAGTGCAATTTATCCAAAATTGGAACATCAATTTTCGGTGCTTTTGCCATTATTTGCAGTGGGTTACACTACCTTCTGTAATACGTTGTTTTTTAAAGGCTTTTTCAAGGCTGTTTATTTGTACGTTATTATGACCCAAGGCTCACAAACTAAAGTATGTGAGCATTTGAGATCCATGCCTCCTTTCACGCGTACCATAACGCCTGAAGATAGAGCCGCCCTGCAGAGCTACAGCCACAGATCCTCAGTGCAGCAGGCTGTCAGCCATCGCCAGTAAACCATCATGTGGTATTACAACCGCAAACGTTGACCTAATTATTACCGTGAATGAGACGCACACCAAGCCACTTATCAATCTCATGTATCCACACATTTCACAGCGCGGCAGCCCTGCTGCGGTGATATGACATAATGGCCCCATAGGAAAATTGTACTAATCTACTTCTATTTTCTGATGCAGTCAAAGGCAACAGATGAGCCCTTTTCCCCTTTCATACAATATAACCTAAAATAAATAGTAATAACATCTAAACAGGTGGAAAAAAAACCTTGCCCATGTCGTTTCTCCGTCACTCTTTCAACCGAAATGGTGAAATAAACATGGCTACAAGCAGAGCTAATATATAAGAATCCAAGTACTTTCATTGGATAAATTTGTACTCAATGATATATATATATATGTATATATTAAAAAAAACTTTATACATGAAGCCCACCCACAACACCAACTGACAGATAATGACACAATGGGCATAAATAATGGTATTTGGCCTCGGGGGGAAGTGGTTCATATTTTATCATTTCACAGATGCTATACCCCAGGAAGTGGTCCAGTATGGACCGAGGAGCCGGTAGCACAGCGTGGTTTACATTTGACTGCAATCACACTCCAAAAATTAGTGGATTTTTTGCTGACATGCAACGATGCTGGAACAAGCAAATACCTAATGAGGATATTCTTAGAAATGAGGATACAACTTTAAAACATGCATGGGTGTTGATTATTTTACCATATGTACGAATGAGAAAATACTGCTGAATTGAATATGGTTGAATACTAAAAATGGCAAATTATGTATGACAATTCTGTGCAAATTAAATGTGTGAATGCAGCCACTGCTGTACAACGCTAAATAATAAAATAATGTTTCTTCTTCTTCAAAACACATCCCAGAAAAACGGTTCATATTCTCGGGAAGTAAAGCAGGTTCAGGAGTTAATTTGAGACCAAAGAAAGTAAGAAGAGAAAATAACTAAATATAAACAGGGAAACTTTGGAGGTATAATTGTCTATAGGGGACATAAAAAGTTATCTATGAATGCACAAACACAGACACACGTCCACACACACACTTACACAAGCTGGTTAGCTTCCTCTCATTGCTTTTCACGCTTAGTGTAACCTCTTGCTCCGAATCATCTTCTCCAGTAAGCCTACATTTGAAGCAAGAAGTGTAATACTACTACAGCCCCTCAGGAAAATAAGGGCCATTACACTGAATGTGTATATAGGGTATATTCCTCTCTCTCTCTCTGTCTCTCTGTCTCTGTCTCTCTCCCTCTCTCTCTCCCCCTCTCTCCCTCTCTCTCCCTTTTTTTTTTTGGCGCGTTGCGGTTGAGCAGAGCGGTCAGACCGAAATTTCTGCATGTGTGTGTGTGTGTGTGTGTGTGTGTGTGTGTGCGCATGTATATTTACACAATGAACACACTGTCTAGTAACTAATTTACTGACAGTGAGAGAGAGAGAGAGAGAGAGAGAGACAGAGAGAGAGAGAGACAGAGAGAGAGACAGAGAGACAGAGAGAGCGAGAGAGACAGAGAGACAGAGAGATAGAGACAGAGAGAGAGAGAGACAGAGAGAGAGAGAGAGAGAGTGTGTGTCTTTTGGGGCATGACACATCTGACTGCCCATCTATCATAGCAGATATAAATGTGTGCGCACCGCATGTCTTTCACTCGCCCTCCTATGTTTGACGATTTGCTTGATAATAAAAAAATCGGACAATTACTGTACATGCAATACAGTCTGAGAGAGATTGACACACAACTCACGACATTGTTTTCCAAGTTTGTGTCAACTTCTTCTTCTTCTTCTTCTTCTTCTTCTTCTTCTTCTTCTTCTTCTTCTTCTTCTTCTTCTTCTTCTTCTTCCTCTTCTTCTTCTTCTGCTTCTTCTTCTGAAGATTACAGCTCCCCGCAAGAAATAGCCGAGCGGAAACTCTCCCTGGCATTATATTTACCGTGCGTCGAGCCCGGTAATGCCCTGTGGGCTTTATATTTTAATCGGCTTGAACCCTCCTTATATACCGATAATGGCCTCGCATGTACACAAAAGGTCTGTGAACATCACAAACAGACACGATACAGTTTGACCGCACAAATACGAAATTGTTGTGGGTTCTTCAAACCGCGAACAAAACAACATTTTGGAGCTAGCGAGCGCCGCGAAGTCGGTTACTGTAATAGTGTTGCGCTGACTTGTAGTCATGGTGGCACACATAATACGGATTAATGCTCTCTCTCCTGGCCTCTCTCTATCTCTCTCTCTTCCTCTCTCTATCTCTCTCTCTTCCTCTCTCTATCTCTCTCTCTTCCTCTCTCTGTCTCTCTCTTCCTCTCTCCGTCTCTCTCTTCCTCTCTCTGTCTCTCTTCCTCTCTCTGTCTCTCTTCCTCTCTCTCTCTCTCTCTCTCTCCTCTCTCTCTCTCTCTCTCTCTTCCTCTCTCTGTCTCTCTCTTCCTCTCCCTATCTCTCTTCCCCTCTCTCTCTTCCTCTCTCTCTCTTCCCCTCTCCATCTCTCTTCCTCTCTCTATCTCTCTCCCTCTCTCTTCCACTAGATATCACTCTGGTAAACCTCTCCTGAATTGCAGTGTCCTATGGCACGTGTGTGTGTGTGTGTGTGTGCCTGCACGTGTGCTTGGGTGGTGTGTGTGTGTGTGTGCGTGCACGCGTGTGCTTGGGTGTGTGTGTGTGTGTGTGTGTGCATGCCTGGTTCTGTATGTCACATCTTTTGAATAACAATAGCAAAATGAGACAGGAGAGGAAAACAAATCAATGTGACCTTTCTTTCAACACACTCAACCAGGGTGCGCACAAACCTTTTAGTAAACTTCACGTACACACACACACGCGCGCGCGTACACACACGCACACACGTGCACACACACCGCGCGCGCTCACACACACCACACACACACACACACAGGAACAGGTCACCCGGAAATCAGTGGGATTAATGGGACCAAAAACAACAATATCCAGACGATTAGTGCTGAGACCTTCAAACGAAAGAGGATTTACAGCTTAACTTTTTAAGATTTCGCTACAAGACTTATGCTGAGGAGGACCGCAGTGTAATTGATTAAGACATTTGAAGGATTACCAGGGCAACACTTTTAATTCCTTTCATTTAATATTACAGGAATATTATTATCAAATGAGTATAATGGCGATAAATAACAATGACAATCCAATAAATATTATGGGCGCTAATAACTTAAGTAGCGGACTAACTCCCAAAGCGCGTGAGTCGGGGCAGACGCAAAATAATGTTTTTGAATTTTCAAATCAATTGAATCCATGTGATCGTATTTATTTTTCGGGGGTCACGCTCCAAATATGAACCGAAAATCTGCGCTGTGTGTGTTTTGGGCTGGAAAGCGCAGACGCTCACACCCATCCTGACTCCATACTGTATATACTGTACTTAGATGAGCTGAGAGAGCCAAGGCAGCCCAGGGGAACGACGACCAAATTGCATTAAATTATACTGAATAATTGCTTCATGATAGAATTACACTGCACAATGCCAACTGGGTCGTAATTTGCATGCCGCATATTCAAATCAACCGCTATGTTATGAAGGTTGCATATGTCTTCATTGAAAGCGATTGCCTGTAAGCAGGTGTGTGGTTTTTTGTTACGCGTAATTCATAAATCAATGTCAAATCTTAATAAAAAAACTTACAGACAAATTCAACTTTTGGTCTTGTTCTCTTAACATCACATACTATTTAAAATGTATAGATTAAGATGTTTACTTTGTCCAAATCTACATTCAATCAGTTAGCCTTGAAAGTCACCATTCACAAGAGAGAGATACAGACGTACAAAGACAGACACAAAGAGAGAAACATCCAATTACCACCACAACATAATATAACATAATAAAATCCTTTTGCTTTCCCTGGAGCTGAAAGAAATGTTGCAGCCCACAGCAATATCCAATACCTCTCATTTGATTGGACCACAGTGGGCACAAATGTGCTACAGTCAATTTCAATGAGGAAAAAAAACTAATTAAACACATCCCTACATGTGAAATAAACTCTGAGGAGATGAACAAATCAAATATTATATTGTCTAACGGTGTTAAGTGGATTTTCGTTTTCGTACAAAGAATCAGAGTTTCTCTTCTCCTGATCCCAACCCTCCTGGGGACGGC
>JAOPHQ010005736.1:0-136419 GCA_030340625.1 Merluccius polli | reverse complement strand
TATAAACTTCTTAATTTTAAAGAGCGCCACCTAGTGGCGATGGTCTGAAAATGTGTACGATGGTTAATGGAGGTATGAGGAACTATTGACCAAAGTTTGGTGTCGAACAAACATACCAAAGTGGAGAAATGGTCCACTTGCTTTTTTGACGTCAAATTTACATAAATTAAAATATTTATAGCGCGCTTAATTTTTGAAATATTGAAATACTTCCAATTACTTTTTTTCATGGGACAGTCTGGAGATGCTACCTGTGAAGTTTTGTGCGAATCAGAGAAAGGCTCATAGTTGGAACCTATGGACGTAGTATTTGCGAGTTTTCGCGCTGTAGCGAAAAAAAAATGTAGGCGGAAGTGGGCGTGGCCTATATGAGGAGGTGCAGCAATGTTACCTGCATGTGTGGATATAAGGTTTATGAATGTGCGACCAAGTATGCAGGAGTTATGAGCGTTACGGAATTTGGTCAAAAATAGCGCCACCTAGTGGTCTTCCTAGTGTGCGACATGAAAGTGACGCATATAATCTAGGAGCGGGCAGGTACCCCCACAAGTTTGGCAAATAAAAAATACATTTTTTATATATTCAGGGTATGAAAAACGCAGGGAATCGGCTGAAAAATAATAATAATAGGAATAATAATAAACGAAGCAATTTCAAAAGGGACCTTCCAGTTTCACTGGCTCGGTCCCTAATTAGGATATCAAAAACATATGAATTACTAATCATTCACTTAATCTAGCTCTGAGAGACAGCGCATCTCGGCCAACCTCGTGCGTAGAGAGCGAGAGAGAGAGCGAGAGAGCCGCATGTCTCGCAGGTCGTACTTTTTTCTCGGTGTTGCCGCCATGACGCTCGAACGTGAACGTCGTTTTACGGCAGCGGAAGATTTACGACAGCCAGCATACAGACAGTAAACAGACAGTGAGCAACGGACTTCACATATTATTCACAACTCGGATTAATTTAATGAAACCCATTGATTCTTTTGATCGGTGGACCCTTACAGACTTAAGGAATATAAACAATGCAGGAACGGACACAGACCGTACGGACTTTATGATCGCTTCAAAAGTTGGAAATCAGCCCTTTTTTCCGTCTCTCTTGTTTACCATGCTACCGGTAAGTCTGGATGAATTATGCGTTGGTGTTCATAGTTTGTGTTACATGAACTGAATGATTGAACTGTGGAGAATCTAACTGATCTAACGATTATTATGTGCATTATGTCCATATTGACAGACGTTTAAACGGTTACTGTATCTTTGTGTAGGTGATCTAAACGGCTTGTTCAAGCGGGCGACCCGGTGGGTTTAAAGAGGTTTATAATGGGGACCTGCGTCTATTAGGGACCTTGCTTTTATTGGAAGTTATACAGTACATCGGTTGTGGATATCGGCCCAATTTTACTTATCGGACCGATGCCGATATGTTAAAAAATGACGAACATCGGCCGATACCGATATTAATGCCGATATATCGTGCATCCCTAAAAATCATAGATGACTTCTTGGACACAATGTATAGCATGGCCCTTTATCCAACTATAACCAAACCAAGCAGAATAACATCACACAGTGCCACAATTATCGATAACATCTATACTAACATCATGGGAAGTTTAACCACCAGTGGCCTGTTTATATGTGACATCACTGATCATTTACCTGTGTTTACTTTGTTTGACTGTGATGTAAAGAAAACTAAAAAGGACATGAAAGTTATCCATAAACGCATAAGAACTGAAGAAACTATCAACGCACTTAATAATAGTCTACTGCTCCAGGATTGGAGTACAGTCTATAGAGAATCTGATGTGGACAGTGCGTATGGTCATTTTTTAGATATATTCATTTCTCTGTATAATACACACTGCTCTGCTGAAGAACGCTGTATAAAGACAAACAAAACTAAAAGTCCTTGGCTTACCAAAGGAATATTAAATGCTTGTAAGAAGAAAAATAATCTCTACAAAGTGTTCATTAAGTTATAAACTAAAGAAGCAGAACAAAGATACAGTATAATATAATCTATAGAAATAAACTAACGGATATAATAAGAACTAGCAAAAAGCTATATTATAGAAAAATATTATATGAAAATAAAAATAATACAAAAGGAACTTGGGATATATTGAACAACTTAATTAAACAAGGATCAACCAAGGCAACATATCCTGACTATTTCAGTGATAAAAATGGTGTTAATCATGACATGGATAATATAGTTAACAGCTTTAATAGTTTTTTTGTAAATGTTGGCCCAGAGTTGGCTGGTGAAATTCCAGACGTGGGATTTGACCAATGCAATTCAAATATTAAAAGGAACCCTCATTCAATTTTTCTCTCAGCAACAAACGAGCAGGAGGTAATAAACATTGTTCTAAAATGCAAAAGTAAACTATCCACCGACTGTCACGATATTGATATGACAGTTGTATAAATAACATTGCAAAACCTCTAACCCATATCTGTAACTTATCATTCCAATCTGGTCGTTTCCCAAATAAAATGAAAATTGCAAAAGTAATCCCATTATACAAAAATGAGAGTAAGCACAGTTATACAAATTACAGACCAATATCCCTACTACCGCAATTCTCCAAAGTCTTAGAAAAACTCTTTAATTCCCAACTAGAAAAGTTTCTTGACAAACACCAGATAATTAATCATGGTCAATACGGTTTTAGAACAAAAACAACCACATCTATGGCAATAATTGATGCAATAGAGGAAATCACCAATGCACTGGACCAAAAAAAACATGCTGTTGGAATTTTTATCGACTTAAAAAAAGCTTTCGATACAATCAATCACTCTATCCTACTCAACAAACTTAAACTATATGGTATAAGGGGAGTGGGGAGTGGTTAAGAAGCTACTTAACAGGAAGGGTACAATATGTTAAAATGGGACTATATTTATCAAAAACTCTTGGCATTTCTTGTGGTGTCCCCCAGGGGTCCGTTTTGGGACCAAAACTGTTCAATGTTTATATTAATGACATATTTGGTGTATCGCAACTGCTAAAACTAATACTATTTGCAGATGACACCAACATATTCTTTAGTAGTAATAATTATAATGACCTTGTGAACACGGTAAATGAGGAATTCAATAAACTTAAGAAATGGATGGACACTAATAAATTATCATTACATTTAAATAAGACTAAGGCAATGATGTTCGGGAATTCTAAAACCAATCCAAATCTACAGATAATGATTGGAGGTGTCCACATCGAAAATGTAGATGAGAATAAATTCTTAGGAGTTATAATAGATCGTAAATTATCATGGAAAGCCCATGTCAGACACATAAAAACAAAAATCTCCAAAAGCCTTTCAATCATAAATAAAGTGAAACCATTCCTTGATGGAAAGGCACTCCGTACTTTGTACTCCTTGGTACTTCCATATTTCACGTATTGTGTTGAAGTGTGGGGGAACAGTTATCAATGCACAATCAAACCGCTAGTTACATTACAGAAACGAGCAGTGTAGATCATTCACAAGGTTGGGTTTCTAGAACACACTCACAATCTGTTTATTCAGTCAAAACTATTAAAAATCCATGACCTTGCAAAATATTGTACATCAATAATTTTATTCAAAGCATTCAACAAACTACTGCCAAGTAACATACAACATTTTTTCACAATTCGGGAGAGAACTCATAATTTGAGAGGATATGGAGATTTCATATTACCGAAAGTTCGAACCACTCGCAAAAGTTTTTGTGTGTCTGTATGTGGTGTAAAACTTTGGAACAGTCTGGACATCCAGCGCAAGAAATGCCAAAACATCCACAGGTTTAAACTGTTATACAAACATATGGTCTGGTCACAGTATAAAGAGAGCGGATCTTAACACGATGTTAAATCAATTTTCTGTCTTAAATGTTGGTGTGTGCTTGTTGCTTCTCACTTAGTTTGTATGTATTGTCCATTACCTTTCTGGTATTGTTGTTCTTACCATTGCTGGTATGTGCTTTTCTCTACCATTAGTGGTATTGTAGTTTTCTTACCATTGCTGGTATGTATTGTGTCACCATGAATGTACATTTCTTTCACACACTATTTTTACACACATTGGTTATATAATGCAAATACTGTGGAATAATTCATTATAAATTGGAATAGGCCTTTTGTTTATTGTTTTGGTTCGATGCTAAGAGACAGGAGGAAGCATCTAGAAATTGTGTTAAGTTTTTGATGAGAAACAGGGGTGGGATTATATTAGATTATTAATAAGTTTTCTTCTCCCCACTACTTTTCGAGCGTTGAACCTGCACATCACCTATTGCAGTATTTTCCCAACTGAATTTGTTGTATGCAGGTCGTTTTTTGTTGTAAGGATGCTTTACTGCTCGGAATTAAAAAAGAAAAGAAAAAAGATGTAGTTCTAATGTATGTCTGCACTCTTAGAACATGCATGCCTACTTGTATTAATCATGTTTTCATAAATACAATTTAGAAAGACTATAAGACAGGAATAATTCTGTGCTGCCACGGTACTGATTGAGGAGTGAGAGCTAACGTAAATATGCCCGCCTGTTTTCAGGTGTGATAACAGTGCTTGTGAATCATTAACTGCAGGGTTCCTCTCTTCACATATAGCCAACTGATCCCTGGAGTCCAGTGATCCTTGAAGCTGAAAACCACTGATGCCTGGTGTCTGTGCCATGCTTCCATTGACAGCAAAATGCAGCTTGTTGCGTGAGTGCTTAAACGTCACACAAAGCGGGAGAATGGAGAGTGAGTGAGGAGATGTGTTAAGAAAAGGAGGGGCTACGTGAGAGTGTGGAGAGACAGGTGTAGTCAAGTCAAACATGTGCACCTGCTCACTTCCAAGGAATATGCAAATTGTGCAAACCCAAAAATTCTACAGGCAAACAAAATAAATTCATTGTTAACGCTCTTTGTGTGCTCTACACTCCCAAAGTCTCTAGGTGATGGAATGAGGCCTTGAGAAAACTTCAAAGCTGGGTATTGACATGTCTGGTGGAGAACAAAACACAAAGGAAGGCAAAGGAAGGAGAAGCCTGCTGACAAGCAGGAATAAAAGGAATTTCTTGCTTTCTGGAAGGCACTTCCAGAACAGGGGTGATTATTAATAGGCCTTAGTGCAGTTGAGGATTATAGAAAAAAGGTAAACTGCTGAAAGCTACTGCCATGTTGACCATTGATGGTGCATGCATGGATTCTGCAGGTCTTTATATTTGACACCAGGTTAATAATAATAATAATAATAATTAAAGCTCCAAGGAGCTGTGTCGCCGAGTCCGTCGGGGCGTGTCGTGGATAGTGTCGCGACAGGTTGGCGTCCGACGCGGTCCATGCAGTGTGCGGTAGACCGGGGCGTTCACAGGGAGGCTCGTAGTAGCTAACATTAGGGTCAGGGAATGGCACAAGTGGCATCACAGTTTGACATTCGATTCAAAATGGCCAACTTTGACGACACGCCACGGACACGCCCTTTGATGTAGAGTCGCAAAGAGCACAATATTTGTTCAGCACCATCTTCTCACTGTACTGACCGACTTTGAAGCAGAACGGACAAATTCCCTGGGAGGAGTTAGTTCCCAAACATTGGAAAAAACTACCACTGAATTCAAAATGGCCAACTTTGACAGCACGCCACGGCCACGCCTTTCGACGTAGAGTCGCAAATAGCGCAACTTTTCTCAAGTTCTACCTCCTGAACGTATACTCAAAATTTGAAGGCCAGGCGACAAATCCCCTGGGAGGAGTTTGTTCAAATATGAGGCGAAAATTGAAAAATGACAAAAATAAAAATTAATATATCTGACTTCCGGTGGGTTTTGGGGTATGGGTCCAAGAGGCTTTTTTGTAGGTCTTGGACTGTTACACGTGCCTACCGAGTTTCATACATATCCGTGAAAAGTGGTGTCGGGGCCGTTTTTTTAATTCCCTGTAGGGGGCGCTACAACCACGACAAACATGATTTTTGGTACGTGTGCTTGGGGTAGCAGTCTACACGTGTCCTGTGAATTTCATATTCATAACTATTACGGTCTTTGTAGTGCTTACCGAGTTTCATACATATCCGTGAAAAGTGGTGTCGGGGCTGGTTTTTTTATTCCCTGTAGGGGGCGCTACAACCACAACAAACACGATTTTTGGTATGTGAGCTCCGGGCACTAGTCTACACATGTCCTGTGAATTTCATATTCATAACTATAACGATATTTGTACAGTGATATATGATGACATTAGAGCGCCACCTAGTGGCGGAATTTTGTTCTCCTTTTAATGAAAGCCTCAGGGAGCCATGTGCTATCATCGTACCAAGTTTTGTTTAAATCGCACTTGCCGATGTGGAGATATAAACTTCTTAATTTTAAAGAGCGCCACCTAGTGGCGATGGTCTGAAAATTTGTAGGATGCTTTATGGAGGTATAAGGAACTATTGACCAAAGTTTGGTGTCGAACAAACATACCAAAGTGGAGAAATGGTCCACTTGCTTTTTTGACGTCAAATTTACATAAATTAAAATATTTATAGCGCGCTTAATTTTTGAAATATCAAAATACTTCCAATTACTTTTTTTCATGGGACAGTCTGGAGATGCTACATGTCAAGTTTCGTGCAAATCAGAGAAAGGCGCATGGTTGGAACCTGTAGACGTAGTATTTGCGAGTTTTCGCGCTGTAGCGGAAAAGAAATGTAGGCGGAAGTGGGCGTGGCCTATATGAGGAGGTGCAGCAATGATTCCTGCATGTGTGGATATAAGGTTTATGAATGTGCGACCAAGTAGGCAGGAGTTATGAGCGTTACGGAATTTGGTCAAAAATAGCGCCACCTAGTGGTCTTCCAAGTGTGCGACATGAACGTGACGCATAGAATATATAATTTTTTACCAGCCCCGACAACTTTGCCAAATAAAAACAGTCAAATGTCTACGTTGAGATGGTGCAAATCGCCGGCAAAGAGGACGAAAATAATAATAATAATAAACGAAGCAATTTCAATAGGGACCTTCCAGTTTCACTGGCTCGGTCCCTAATTAATTGCATTTATATAGCGCTTTTCAAGACACCCAAAGCGCTTTACATAGTGTGTGTGTGTGGGGGGGGGGATATGACACCTTATCCACTACCAGTGTGTAGCACCCACTTGGGTGATGCACGGCAGCCAGTATGCGCCAGAACGCTCACCACACACTGGCTCAGCGGAGAGGTATGAAACTAACCAATTAGAGACCAGGGGATGATTAGGTGGCCATGATGGTACAAGAGCCAGGTTAACAGGTTTTCTGCTGTGAAGAATACACTTTGACACAGTATGAAAAAATACTTTATGCGACACATTGGGGTTTCTTCTAAGAGCAGTAGAATAGGGAATAGATGATAAGAGAATAGATAAGATGATAAGAGAATAGATTTTTCCTTACGCATAACCCTGATAGCAAATACTACTGTTGATTACGCATTTCAAGCCTCCCCCAAAACATTATGGTCACCACGCTGGTATCACTAACTGTCTAACGGATTACATTTCTTTGGGTGCACTTAATTTGCAACAACTCTACTAATGAAATGCATTTTGAAAAATATGGGAATAGAAAATCTCAGCTGTTATTCCAGCAAAAGCCCAGTGTATTGTGACAGTGTATTAAAACAACTTATTTATTTGCATGAGTTAAATTTATTGCCAATAAAAAAAACAAGACTTTCAACTCAAGAACTTCTTGGCACAGGCCCCCCCCCCCATCTCCTCTATTTCCCTTCCTAGCTTTGTATCTCTTTGCCATGATCAATGTTTTTATGACAATTCTCGTAAAAAAAAAAAAAGCTTTGCCAGGCAGGCGCTGTGTGAGGAGAGGAACAGGCAAGTGTAATTTGTGTCATTAAAAGTGTTTATGGTCAGCTGAGCAAAGCAAAGTTCCCCAGAAGGAGTGCACATCTCAGGGTTCTGGTTCACTTTATTAAATCATGTGTCACTGTATTAGTCTTCTCGATGGCTTCCACTTGATGGACAGGCGTATAGTTTAGTTGATTAAAACTATTAAATAAGCAAATCGTTTTTAATGATAGCTATTGGAAGCAGTGGCGGCGGGAGGGGGGGGACAAGCAGGGTCCTAAGACCCTCCTGTCAAAGGCTGCGCCCCCCCTTTGCCCCCCCTCCCCTCGAAATATTTATGGATTAAAAACTATAACATGAATATAGAAAAAATGACACAGACATTAATCGCATAGGTAACAATCATCTGACAAGAAATATTGTTTATAACGTTCCTATGGTGGTGACCCTTTTTTTGTTTCTCCTGTGTCGTGCAATTTGATTGGCTGGTTTGCACGCAGACGGCGCGCTGAATTTGACGTTTCAAGTTTAGTTTATTCATACATAGCTGTGGAGGGGGGCGGCGCCTGGCCTGCAGGGGGGAGTATGGAGCACCGGGTCGGCTGGGGCGATTGGGTCTGGGTGCGGACACCTGTAGGCACTCAGGCCCAATCAGGAAGTGTGTATTTATGTGTCTGCTCTGCCTTTCAGTAGAGGACGGGATACGGGGAGTGCGGAGCACTCGCGACAGCAAAAGGCAGAGAGCCTGGCAACTCCTTGGTGGAGACGGACAATCCATTTACGTGTACTTTTGATTTGTTTATTGTTCTGGTGTGAACAATAAACCGTCTGGACTGAAAATCGCTCAAACCTGTCTCCGCCCACTCATTGAACCTTTACAGTGGCGCCCAACGTGAGGCGAGAGTGGTAGATGGAACAGGCACCCTTGGCGGCGTTACTCGGACATCTCGCGCAGATGTCCGAAAGGCAGGCGCAGGTGCAGCAGGCGCAGAACGAGGTACTCCTGGAGCTGGGCCAAGCGTTGACCGCCGATAGGGCGGTCCTACAGGAGCTCCTCGTCTCCGGCGACCGCGGCCGCGGACCCAGAGCGGCAGGAGCGGTGGGACCCATCCACGTCCCCAAGATGGGGGAGGCCGACGACGCAGAGGCCTTCCTGGAGACGTTCCGGGGGGTGGCCGAGGTCTCCGGGTGGCCACGCCAAGAGTGGGCTCACCGCCTCCTGCCGCTCCTGACGGGCGAGGCCCAGCTCGCGGCTCACAGTCTGCCGGCCGGGGCCCAGCGGGACTACGAGGCGGTGGAGAGAGCCATCCGGGACCGGCTAGGCCTGACCCCAGAGGAACATCGCCGCCGGTTCCGGGCCCTCCCGTTTGCAGAAGGCGATCGGCCTTTCACCTACGCGCAGCAGCTGCGGGACCAGGCGAGGAGGTGGCTGGGGCCCGAGAGGAATAACCCGGAGGAAATCGTGGAGCAGGTGGCCCTCGAGAGGTTCATTGAAGGGTTGCCGGCCCGAACGTCCACCTGGGTCCGGTACCACCGGCCCGAGAACCTCCAGGCGGCGGTCAACATCGCGGAGGGCCACCTGGTCCCCCCTCCGACGGACAGACGACCACCAGCACCAACCCCGAGCCCACGGACCGGCGCGGCGGCCCTGCGGGGCTACAAACCCACCCCGCTACCTAGAGCGAGGTGGAGGGGGGGGCCCAGTCCGGAGCAGACGCATGAATCGCCTTCCCCCCCCTTCCCGCAGACGGGCGATCAGACGGCAAGGGAGGGGTGTTGGCGGTGCGGACGGCCGGGACACATCCGGAGGGACTGCCCAATGATGGATGTCGGCCAGGTTGTCCGCGTCGCCGGTCCCCCGACCCCTCCCTACGGTCCCGGCGAGGCGTACCGTATCCCGGTGAGGATACAACGGGGTACGTACCAGGCGCTGTTGGATTCCGGCTGTATGCAGACTATGATCCAGCAGCGCCTGGTGCGGTCCGAGGCGTTGGTCGAGGCGTCGAGCGTTTCGGTGCGGTGTATACACGGGGATGTTCACACGTATCCCTTGGTCCCTATCGAAATTCATTATGGGGGGAAAACGCATAGAGTCAAGGCGGCGGTTAGTCCGGGCCTCACGTACCCCCTGATTCTAGGGTTAGATTGGGTTTCCGGGGGCGGTTAGCGAGAGTGCGGGGGTACGGACACGACAGATAGGGACATGTAAGTCATGCGCTGTGTTCTGCGCCGATGCGAGGGTGTCCGACGCTGGTCAGGGATCGGGGGAAGAGGCGGGAGGTTCTCAACCCGAGGGCCGAGCGGCGACATTCCCACCGGTGGACGATTTCCCCCTTGAGCAGTCTCGTGACGCTACTCTACGCTCAGCCCTCGACCAAGTGATTTCTATTGATGGTCTTCGGGTACAGCCAGACGCAGTGCTGACTTACCCACACTTTGTGGTGATTAGGGACAGACTTTATCGGGTGAGTCGTGACACCCAGAGTGAGGAGGTTGTTACCCAGTTGCTGGTACCCAGGAGCCGCCGGGAAATGGTTTTTCAGGCGGCGCATTACAACCCAATGGCGGGCCATTTGGGGTACGATAAAACACTGAACCGGATAATGGCTCGGTTCTATTGGCCGGGGATTCGGGCGGAAGTGCGCGGCTGGTGCGCCTCCTGCCCCGAGTGCCAGTTGGTGAATCCCCCGGCCATCCCCAGGGCGCCCTTGCGGCCCCTTCCCCTGGTGGAGGTCCCATTCGATCGCGTGGGCATGGACATTATCGGGCCATTAGAACGTTCCGCACAAGGGTATCGATTTGTGTTAGTCCTGATCGACTACGCAACCCGATACCCAGAAGCAATTCCGTTGCGCAATATCTCCGCGAGGAGTGTTGCGCAGGCGTTGTTTCACGTCATATCGCGGGTGGGAATCCCAAAGGAGATTCTCACTGACCAGGGCACCAATTTCATGTCACGCACGATTAAGGAACTTTACGGGTTGTTGAAGGTCAAGGCCATCCGCACGAGCGTCTATCACCCAGCCACAGACGGCTTGTGTGAGAGGTTTAACCGGACGTTAAAGTCCATGATTCGGAAGTTTGTACTGGAGGATGCTCGAAATTGGCATCAATGGCTAGACCCTCTGTTGTTTGCGGTGCGGGAAGTGCCCCAGGCTTCCACAGGGTTTTCCCCGTTTGAGTTGCTCTATGGGCGCAGGCCCAGGGGCGTCCTGGACCTTATTAAAGAAAACTGGGAGGAGGGGTCCAGCGACAGTAAAAACGAAATCCAGTACGTCCTGGACTTGCGTGCAAAGCTCCACTCACTCGGGGTAATGTCACGTGAGCATTTGCGCCAAGCCCAGGAGAATCAGAAACGCCTGTACGACAGAGGGACTAGATTACGCGATCTCACACCGGGGGACAAGGTCCTTGTTCTGTTGCCCACCTCTACCACCAAATTACTCGCGAAGTGGCAAGGTCCCTTTGTGGTCACACAGCGAGTCGGGGACGTGGATTACGAGGTAGTGCGGTCGGACAGGGGCGATGCCCGACAGATCTACCACATCAACCTCCTGAAAAGGTGGAATGATGTGGTCCCGGTCGCGTTCGCCACAACGCTACCGGAGGGAGAGGAGCTTGGACCGGAAGTCCCTGCCCCGGGGCCCATCCCTCCGGTCGGTCGAGGAGAGGATCTGTCGGAGAGTCAGGCGGCGGACGTGGTCTCGCTACAGCTCCAGTTCGCCGACGTCTTTTCGCCCCTGCCCGGTCGCACCCCGTTAATAACTCACGACATCGAGACGCAACCGGGGTTAACGGTGCGGACACGCCCCTACAGGATACCCGTGCACAAGCAAGACGTGATACGGCGTGAATTGGCAGCAATGATAGAGATGGGCGTCGTCGAGGAGTCCCACAGCGACTGGTGCAGCCCCGTCGTGCTTGTGGGGAAGCCGGATGGGGCTGTCCGGTTCTGTGTGGATTACCGTAGGGTGAATGCGGTGTCCAAGTTCGACGCCTACCCGATGCCTCGGATCGACGAGCTTGTGGACCGGCTTGGCATGGCCACCTATTACACGACTCTGGACTGCACGAAGGGCTACTGGCAGATTCCGTTGTCTCCAGCAGCCCGAGAAAAAACGGCGTTCTCCACTCCGCTCGGGCTGTACCAATTTAAGGTACTTCCGTTCGGGTTGTTCGGGGCCCCAGCCACGTTCCAGCGGCTGATGGACCGGGTATTGCGGCCTCACGCTGCATATGCTGCTGCCTACCTCGATGACATAGTCGTCTATGGAGACGACTGGGGGCAGCATATGCAGCGGGTGGCGGCCGTCCTTCAGTCGCTGAGGCGGACGGGGCTCACGGCCAACCCGAAGAAGTGCGTGATCGGGCGGAGGGAGATCCAGTATCTGGGGTTCCACCTGGGGGGGGGGGGAAGGTCCGGCCGCAGGTCGGTAAGACCGAGGCGGTCGCTGCCGCCCCTCGCCCCAGGACCAAGAAGGAGGTGAGGCGGTTCCTGGGGCTGGCGGGGGTACTATCGGCAGTTTGTCCCAAACTTCTCCGACCTGGCCAGCCCCTTGACCGACCTCACCCGGAAGAGGGCCCCAGATACGGTCCAGTGGTCGGAGCCATGTCAGGTGTCGTTTGATGCTATTAAAACAGCCCTCTGCGGGGAAGCCGTCCTGTGTGCTCCTAATTTTGCTCTCCCTTTCTCCGTGCAGGCAGATGCGTCGGATAGGGGGTTGGGCGCGGTCCTGACCCAGCAGGTGGGGGGGGCCGACCGACCGGTGCTGTACCTGAGCCGCAAACTATCGGACCGGGAGGGTCGGTACAGCACCGTCGAGAAGGAGTGTCTCGCCATCCGATGGGCGGTCGGCGCCCTCCGCTACTACCTGCTGGGACGCCAGTTCACCCTCTACTCCGACCACGCCCCCCTCCAGTGGCTCCACCGGATGAAGGATGCCAACGCGAGGATCACCCGGTGGTACCTCGCGTTGCAGCCATTTCATTTCCAGGTGACCCACAGACCGGGGGCGCAGATGGTCGTAGCTGATTTCCTCTCCCGTCCCGGGGGGGGGGAGTAGGCTGCGGCCGGATGGGTCCCCGGCCTGTGTCGGGCGGTGGGGGTATGTGGAGGGGGGCGGCGCCTGGCCTGCAGGGGGGAGTATGGAGCACCGGGTCGGCTGGGGCGATTGGGTCTGGGTGCGGACACCTGTAGGCACTCAGGCCCAATCAGGAAGTGTGTATTTATGTGTCTGCTCTGCCTTTCAGTAGAGGACGGGATACGGGGAGTGCGGAGCACTCGCGACAGCAAAAGGCAGAGAGCCTGGCAACTCCTTGGTGGAGACGGACAATCCATTTACGTGTACTTTTGATTTGTTTATTGTTCTGGTGTGAACAATAAACCGTCTGGACTGAAAATCGCTCAAACCTGTCTCCGCCCACTCATTGAACCTTTACAATAGCCAAAAAAGATAAACATATACAATTAAGACCAAAATCGACATCTGTAATGGTCCTTTGGCATGTATGAATGGGTCCCCCAAAGTAAGCTATTGAAAGCTTTTGGGAGGGGGCCCAGAGTTCATGAGAGAAAATGAAATTTACAATGTACAATGTGGTACCGTGAGAGATATGTAAACATTAGACATTACAATGCAGACAAACCAACATACAAATACATACAATCAATCATACAGTCATCCCAATACATCCATCATGTAGCTAGGGTATATTATAAATAGGTAGACAATAAATTTGCTTTTAGATTTCTTTTAAAAGCGGAGAGAGAACACAGCATCTTCAGATCATTATCAAGTTTGTTCCAGATCTGAGGCCCCCTGCAGACAACACTCATACCAGTGCAATGTAAACACCGTTGTTTACCTGTTATGAGGTGGTTGTTCCTGGTTTGGTGTTGGTGCTGGGGGTAGCAGACAGGGAGCAGACCGGTCAGTCTGGGGTTTAGAACCTTAACCACTTCAAACATAATGGAAGCATTATGGAAGAGATTGAGTTCTGTAAGCCTTAGAAGACCATGGCAATGGAAAAGCGGATGAGTGGGAGTATTTACAGCAGTCAAAGACATAGCACGTATAACTTTCTTTTGTAAGCTCTCAAGTTTTAGAAGGTAACTGAGAAAGGTATTCGACCATATGACATTACAGTAACTAAGAAGAGGTTCAAAAAGGGTTTTGTACATAGTAAGTAAAGCAGATAATGGTAGAGAATGTCTAAGCTTGTAGAATAGACCAACATATTTTGATAGCTTCTTTGTCAGATGATCAATGTGGTATTTAAAGTTGACAAATTCATCAATATGGACTCCCAGGAATTTTGTGGAGTGAACTCTTATGATCTCCTGACAGTCAATATTGATAGCAGTTCATTATTGATTTTCTTTCTGTTGGAACAGAATAACATACTTTGTTTTGCTAACATTGATTGATAGTTTACTGCATTTAAACCAGGCATTCACTTTGATTAACTTTGTGTTTACAGTGTCTTGGAGAGTGAGTAGGTTTCTGTGAGGTGAACAAATGTTGCTGTCCTCAGTCTGTCTGTACTGAACTTCCCTTGCTGTCTACTGTCACCTGTCGCTATCTTGCTATTGCCTGTCTGCTTTCATGTACCGGCATCATGTCTTATTGTGGTTTTGCTTTTATTGTGTCAGATTTTACATACTGTGCATGCATTTTGTATCTGTGCTTCTGCTTTGCATGTGCTAGTTTAGTGTGTTCTAGTTAATGCAGCTCAATGTGGTCTTATTCAATCTACTTTTCTATTAACATTATTATCTTCATGTATTTATCGTATTTATTGTCTTGCATATCTTGTATCATGAGTTTCTGTGCTGCATATTTTTAAGGATGTCCTGAGTAATGTTTCTTTTTCTATTAATATTCTTTTTCCATTGTATTAATTGCTCTGCATGTTTACAAATGACCTCAGTATCTTTGATCTTATTATTTATTTATTTTTTTTATTTATTTTATTCTGTTTTTTTTTTGTTTTTAGGGTGACTTTGTAACATCTAGTGATGGGTCGTTCGCGAACGAACCAGTTCGAACGAACGACTCTTTAAAGTGAACGAACTGACCTCGTTCGCCACTCTCGTTCGCGTCGTTCGTCTCGTTCGTCTCGTTCGCTGAGTCTCTCTGACGTGCTGATTCGCGGCGCCGCTGATTCGCGAGTCGTTCGCTGACTGATTGACTCGAGGACTGAGACGTCACTCACGACTCGTCATCACGAGAGCCAGCCAATGTATGTTGTTTGTCTGTCTGTGAGTCTAGGACGCTTTCGAATGGTTGACACATTAACAATACCACTTTCACATTTGAATATTGCCTTTTACATTTACATATCAGTGAAATGGTAAATACATGCTGTCTTTGTATTTTCTGTGTCATGCCAGATTAATAAAATATTTGAATGTCTCGTCAATCTGTCTCGTTCTTTCATGCTTCCTTCTCACGCACGCAACCCGGCCGGGACCCCCACCTTGGTGGATCTTGGTCTTGAGTGGGGGTGGCCAATGGCCATCTTCACAATAGTAAATAAAATATGCCCAGAATAAACACAACTGTACATCATTAACTTTAAAACTCATCATTGCTAAATCAAGTCTATTATCTTGCTGATATACATCCAATAATTTACTACGCCCCCCCCCCCCCCCACACACACACACACACACACACACACATCGCGCTGCGTTTGGTGTGTCTAACTTTACCTTGAATTGGGGGAATGGGGCATTTTGATCCTGACATGTCATTATGCATACATTAAATAAATCTGTTGAACTCAAATTAAATACATATGTTAACATATTCAACCAGACACAATGTTGTATTTGCTATTAACACATTTATTAACACCATCATTTGCACCATTGCACGATTGTGAATCGTGATTTCGTGATTAGTTAGTAAATGAGAAGAACGAGGGAGTCCGAGACCGACTCAGCTGCATTCGTGATTCGTTTGAATGTCGTGAACGAGGAGGAGCCGAGTCTGACCGACTCGGCTGGCATTCGCCGTTCGCGAATGACAGCCGAGTCGTTCGCGATTCGCGAATTGAGAACGAGGGAGAACTAAGTGAACGACTGAACGACTGAACGAGTCAGTGAATGATTCAGCGCTACCGGAAACACGAACGAACGAACGACTCTCTGTGGCGAACTGAACGACGCGAACTGATTCGCGCAAACGAATCATGAAATCCATCACTAGTAACATCTGTCCAGGGACTACAGATGAAAAATAGCCTCTTGGCTAACTCTGGCGCATTCACAGCAATATTATTAATGTGCACTGTCCCTGCTAAAATAAAATAAATAAAATTTGTATTGTCAGCAAAAATTACTTGTGAAAAACACTGGTGGAATTTACAAAATCGTTAATGTATAGGATAAATAAGAGTGGCCCCAAGATTGAGCCCTGGGGGACCCTATCGTTTATGTGCTTGCAGGGTGAGCTACAGTTATTTACAAAAACATACTGTTCTATCATAACGATAGCTTTTGAACCAATCAAGGGCGAGGCCTCTGATGTAGTTTGCTCAATAATATCTTAAAATCAATAGTATCAAAGGCCTTTGATAGATCAAGAAAAATGCCAATTCCAAACTTGCCTTCATCAATACAGTCATTTATTTTTTCAAGAAGGTTAAGTATATCCATACAAGTGGTGCTCTTTTTCCTGAAGCCAAACTGAGATGGAACAAGAATGTTGAATTTTTCAAGATAGGTATTCAGTCTGTTGTAAACAACTTTTTCAAATACTTTAGAGAGGGTTGGTAATAGTGATATGGGGCGATAATTGATCATGATGTTTTTGTCACCCGATTTAAAAATTGGTATGACCCTTGCAATTTTTGGCACAATCCCTGTTGTAAGGGAAAGGTTAATGCAATGAGCGAGCGGCTCCAAGATCACATCGACAATTGCTTTTAAGATTTTGCTACTAATCAATGCCAGCTGTATTTGAGCTCTTTAGATCCATAATGATCTTAAATAGTTCATTTCTGTCTGTTGGCTTCAAGAAAAAGGAGTGCAGGTAATTGCCAGTTAAGTATTGTTGAAAAGAAGCCCCCTGGGGTTGTCTGATGTTGGCAGCGAGATTTTCCCCAATGGAAACAAAGTAGTTGTTAAAGTTTTTAGGGAGGTCTTCTTCGATGTCACCACTAACTGGAAAAATAGTGGGTTTATGGCCCTTGTTTAAGACTCCATTTAAAATTTTCCACATAATAATAATAATAATAATAGTAATAATAATAATAATACATTTATTTTGTATGGCGCCTTTCAGGGCACTCAAGGTCGCCTTTCAGGGCACTCAAAAAGACACAATTGCAGCAGATTTCTAGTCCATGTGTGAGTATGCCTGCCTAAATAAATGTGTTTTGAGGAGGGATTTGAAGGTGAGAGGTGAGTCCATATTTCTAATGTCCGGGGGAAGGCTGTTCCAGAGGCGTGGGGCGGAGCGGCTGAAGGCTTGTGCCCCCATGGTGGACAGGCGAGCTGGGGGGACGTGTAGGTTGATGGAGGAGGCGGATCTGAGTGACCGGGTGGGAGTATTGATTTGGATGAGGTCAGACAGATATGGGGGGGAAAGGTTATGTATGGCATTGAATGTATTGAGGAGGATCTTGTATTCAATACGGTGTTTGATAGGGAGCCAGTGAAGTTGGTGTAGGACGGGGGTGTGAGGGGGTGTGTGTGAAGTTGTGAAGGGCCAGCCATTGAGAGCCATCACATGAAGGACAAATCAGAGCCATTGCATGCTGCTGCAGGAAAAGGGAAGTCAGCAAAGCATGTGAAGGATTTCACAGGCAATCTAGAGATGATGGCCCAAGGCTTGAATGACAGCAGAATCCTCAGATTACTTGAAACCGATGTTAGATCACGGGAGTTGTACTATCACAATAGATGCCACACAAGATACTGTAACAGGTAAGCTAGCACAAAATAACGTTTTTAAGTTCAATTCAATACCATCCATGATCCAGTATGCTGAGTACGTATGTTGCCATGGAAGTAGTAAAGCATTTCATCGATGACAGCTCAGATAATGTTTTTGATCTTCATGAGCTTGAGAATATTTATCTGCAGAAAGGCCCAAATCTCACTCGACGCGATTCGCAGACAAACTGTCAAACAGCCGCCTTGACATCACCGTAGTGCAGAAAGAGCAAGGGGTGCACTACAAGGTTATTAGAAAGCGTAGTTTAGACAATGTAATCAGTGACAGTGAGTTTTTGGAATCACTTTACAAAGTCACAAAGGCTGTTCAGGATGAAATCATGAAGAACCGGAGAGACAGTCAAGGCACCAGTCTTTCTGACTTGTTTACAGAAGGATTACGGAAGAATAACTATTTCAAACTAAAGATGCTTATGTCACTTCTTTGTGATGGAACAGCGAGATATCAAGACCTTCCAATGCACCTTGAACAAAAACAGACCAAAAACCAACAAAGATTCACAGCAATCGCAATCTGTCATCCGGAAAAGGCACGGATCTTTGGAAGAGCCTGTGAATGGATAACTGACACTGAATGAACAGAAACAAAAACATGTTACAGACAACATTTGAACTTGGGCTGACACATTCATACTTGTCTACTCTGGTCTGCATTGATGAAATCTCCCTGTCAATGAAATACCTCTTCCTCAGATCACAGGGAAAGTTGCTACCTCAAACAAGGCCTATTTACGACATTCAATGATGACAACATCAACCAACAAAGTTCATCCCCTACAGCTACAAAGAACTGCAATGCTACTGCAATGAGTTGTCTACAGTTTCCCCGGGAACCAGGTGAAGGCATATCAAGAGAGAGAAGTGTCAAGGACATCGACCCCTTGGAAACTGTGTTGGAGGAATATCTGAGCGTAGTAGTTCAGAAGGTCTCAAAGGAGTCCCATCGCCCTGTACAGACTGTCAATGTTTAGGAATTTGACGTGGAGCTTGGAGTTGTGTTTCAGAAGAGCATGGGAGAGGAGGAAGATTTTTTGATAGGGGCTATCAAGAATATCGGATCAGATGCAGCACAGCCTGTAACTTGGACCTCACACCACGCTTCAAAGGAGCGTGACAAGACAGATGTCCCCAAAACAATCAACTGCATCATGCCTGTGATCGATCATGCTAGCAACACCGAACAGCTTCAGCTCCATGTCAAGAGAATAGCAGTATCCTACACAAGGTATCTTAACCCGGGGCAGTGGGTGGATCCGATCAGCCTCTTTATGCCATTAAGAAGATGATACAGTGGGCCATGGGAGAAGAGTTTTCTCATTCATACTTTGCTTTCATGGGTGGGCTGCACCTTGAGAAGGTTTCTCTGGTCTGTGTTGGCCAGTTGATAAAAGGAACTGGCCTGGATACCATGTTAACATTAGCTTATCTGAACATCACTGGTCTGACAACTGCTATATGTGACGTGAATTCAATGAAGAAGGCTAGATACTGCATTCAAATCTTGGCTGTGGTCCTGGCCAAGAAAAGAGATGAGGCATTCAAAGCTAAACAGCTAGAGGACAACAGGTTGATTTGGAGTGATTGGTTGGCCAGTGAAAACAGCGCTGTGTTTGACTACTGGACAAACATCCTTGAAGCAATCAAGAAGGTTCTTATGTTCATCAGATCCTTTCGGGATGCCAACTTCATCATGATGATCTGTGCACTTGAGCAGCTTATCCCTCTTTACTTTGCACTAGATCATACGCACTATGCCAGATGGGCATCAGTGTTTCTTCAGGATCTCAAAGAGCTCAAATGGAGACACCCAGAGTTGTTCAAGGAGTTTCTATCAGGCTCTTTCACAGTAAACACCAGGGGTAGCCCATTCTCGAAGATTGCATGTGATCAGAAGCAAGAGCATAATATAAAGGTCATCAAGTCTGACACTGGGTATGTCGATATCATCATTTGGGAAGATCGGGAATTCTTCCGGAAACTCGAACTTGCCCTACCCGAAATCCAGCACTACCTAGCTGAGGTCGAAGGTCAAGATCTAGAACACGGGCACAAAGAAATGCTGGTCTCCTTCAAGGAAACGTTTGCAAGCCACACTCTCAAGGTGTACCAGGGGATCCTTACCAACCCCTTCAACCAGGCTCAGTTCATGAGGTTGAATTCATCAACTGTCTTCCCAGATGTGGTAACTAAAGTGCCAGCCTTGTCTTTACTCTTGGCAAACCTCAGCATGATCAGTTTGTGCAGGAGCGATTGTCTATGGTCAGAAGGGTGTCGATGCAAACATCTCTAGAAATGCCCTGAAACTCCCGAGTTCCGGTGCGAAAGCCCAGCTTGCTAGCCCTAGAATCAAGCCACCTAAAGGAACCCTTACAAAGCTTAAGGAGGCCTGCAGAATGAGAAAAGATGAGGAGGCGCTTTGGTGGTGAACTCACAGGTAAATCTAGTTGATATCTTTTCAAGGTTATTCAATATATATCTTAGATGCAGGCAACTTTCGTCTTACCAGATTCTCGATAGTGAGGTTCAATGATTCATTTTATAAGTGAATAGGTATTGACAGTGCAAATTTAGTTTTAGTTAAACTATTAATTTCATTTACAGGTTTACCAGAAGCCCTGTAAACCAAGGATGGAGACATTTATCACAGTCAAAAGTCTCAAATTCTGAAGGACATCGGAGTAAAAGTTCAATCTACAGCCTCAGAAGGACTCGTGATAGATCTATCTGTGCAAGTGCGAATCCTGGCTAGGTCCCTCACTAAAGGCTTGACATTCCGGGACTTCGTCATCAAAGTGTTGAACAGCATTGCCAAGATTGGTCATGAGAAGGGAGCCAATCGTATCGACATTGTGGCTGACCTCTACCAGACGATGAGCATTAAGTCTGCGACTAGGAAGAATCGGGGATCAGCAGATAGCTCACAGGTGGCCTTTAGCGAGAATGACCCCGTTCCGGGTTCCAAGCAATTCTCTGAAGCTTTCCCGTCTAATCAAGACAACAAGGTCGCCTTGAACTTAATGTTCACCAGAATTGCCAAGGAACAGACATTGAACTGGAGCAAGGAGTTTAGTATCACCTACGGCAGGAAGGTCCTTGCAAACTTTGGCGAAAATTTTGAGATCCAGATTTATGACCGTATAGAGATGCTTGAGGAGGCTGACAACCGCATCGTTTGCCATGTGATGGACATGCTCAACAAGGGGATCAAGTCAGTTACAGTTAGAACAGTTGACTCCGATGTTGTTGTTATCCTACTAGGGTTCACTACAAAGTTCCTGTCTGTATGTTGTGACTTGCAACTTATCGTCGACTTTGCTATTCCAGACAAACGTCAGCTCTACTCAATCACCGAAGCTGGGTAATGAGCTGGTACATCAAGGCTGGACTTTGCGACTGTGCGAGTATAGATAGGCTCAGATTCCAGCTGTTCAAGCACACAGTTAAAGATGAACTGTGGGACCTGCCCCCAAGTCAGGATGCACTTCTACAGCATCTGCTGAGAAGTGCATTCCAGGCAGGATGGCTGTGGGGGAACAGCCTTCTACAACTACCTTGTCCCCTGGTTGTTGAATGGGGATGGACTGCCGATGAGGAGGAACTCTTCATCAAGTGGAGCACAGTTTCCATAGGAGATACATTGTCTCAAGTAACAGGGGTGTGCAGCTGCAGAACGAATACATGCACCTCTTGTTCTTGTGCTGCCAGGGGGATGAAATGTCTCATTTATTGCAAGTGCCTAAACAAGTGTTCCAATCCCAGTTGATGTGATTACATTCAAATAAAACAATTTTTTGGACTTTGACTTGGTTTATATTGTTTCTTAAGTGGTTGTTGGGGTCCTTATCTTCTAACAAAGAGCCTTAATCAACTTAATCACTAGTATGCCCCATGAGTATATTTAGAGCTTTTGCCCGAACTGTATGGCTTTCATGAACAGATTATATCAACATTTAAAGGTTTTAGGGCCTATATTTGTTCATAACACTAATATCAATGTGGCAATTCTGCATCTTTTAAGCCTAAAACTAACTGCGACCTCCAGGAGCCGATATTCAGAATTTCAGGTCTAAAAAGTGGCGGTGGCCGTTTCAGGGCCTTCCCCCATTCATTTTTTGGGCTCCTTGCATTTTTTTCTTTATTGGGCCCTAAATGAACAGAAAAACATTGGCTCAAATGTTAATCATGATTTGCAGCCTTGACCCCATTCTTTCCCCAAACTGACTTGACTATTTAAACAGCACCAGCGCTGCTTTGTCCTGCTGGCTGGTCACCTTCACCTGACTTTGTTCCAAGTCTCTTTGCAGAGCAAGAACATTGAGGCAAGAACTGATGTTCTTTGCTTAAAACATGGCGAGTGAGGGTGGAGTACTGATGGTGCATTTGTTTGATTTGTGCATAGATGTGCTGGTTTTGTTGTATATAGTACAAATGTCACAGTACGTGAAATTGTCATCCGAAAAGCGCAGCCATTTGAATGTAGTGAGACACTGCTTGAGAAAGGTTCGCTTTTTTTGGAAGAGGGTGCAGAAGGTGGCGAGTAGTAGAAGTAGTGGAGTCAGTAGAAGTAGAGGCAGACATAGAGGTACTATTGGTAGGCTGAGCAGAGGCTGAAGTAGGGAGCTGGGCATCAGAGGTAGATTTCGAAGCAGAAAATAAACCTGCAATAGTTAGTAATAGTGTTGACCAGCAATTGGTTTGATATTTTTCTTTGGTAGCATTTTAAAATGTTTTCCTTTCACAATTTCATTCATTCAAGAACTGCAAATAATATTTTAATTGCCAAGTACTTTGTGACAAATAACAGGGATTAAAGTTTTCCGGCACCGTGCCGGAATTCCGGCGTGCAGCGCTTGACTACGGGCGCGTCAAAACAAAATAAATAAAATATTATTTTTTTTGAATGTGAAAGAGAGTGTAATCGTTCGTCTGCCAATGCACAACTCTCCTGCTCTGAAACTGACATTATCATCCAATCAGAGGTGAAATAAGGCGGGTCTTAAACAAGTTACGTAGGAAGCCTAACCGCCAGAGTAGAGAGAAAGATGTTGCATGGAGTTGAAAGATGGCGCAGTTCATGACTCCAGGGGAAAATACCCTGATCATCGACAAAGGTTTAAAAAATAAATGGCGTTGGGCATGGCTGGATGAGGTGGGGAAGGACGGCAAGCCTTTTAGTAGTTGGTGTAAAAAGTTGAGAGAGCCAGGTGCCTGTTTCTGCACGCTGTGCTCCAGAAAGCTGAAATACGCATCCAGCGGCAAGAAGGTTCTTGCTCGTCACGAGTCAGACCCTGCTCATCGAGCAGTTGTTCGGGCTCTACCACATACAACGCGCTTACCGGGAGCAACAGCAACGGCGGATGTACCGGTATCAATCACTGACCGTGTGTGTGATCTTAAAATTCGTTTGTGTGCATTCATTGCGGAGCGTGATCTGTCTTTCAGAATCGCCCAACCTCTGGTGGATTTGTGTCAAAAAATAGCCGAAGACAAAATTGCTCTAAGTAAACTGTCAGTATCGAACCAACATGCCAGCTATTTGAACACACACGGCATAACACCAGAGTTCAAAAGACAGCTTTCAAACAAGCTAAAAAACGGCATGTTTTCCTTGAACATTGATGAAGCCACCAATAAAAACATGGATGAAGTCCTCAATGTCCTTGTTCGTTTTTTTGATGAGGATGAAAATGCCGTGAAGACGCAACATCTAGCGAGCAGGAAAATGAATATAGCCAATGCTACTGCACCTGCGCTAGAATTAAAAGATGTGCTACAGTCCTATGGTTTAGCGCTGCAGCAGGTCACTAGTGTTTTACTAGATAATTGCGCAGTCATGCGGGGAAAGAAGACAGGACTTGAAACCCAAATACGAAAGGAGAACCCATACGTCCTGGATATATCTGGAGACACTGTCCATATGGTGTCTAACTCTGCAAAGGCCCTCATGAGCCCTTTCAACTCAGAGATGGAAGACTTCTGCTCTGATGTATACTATGACATTGAGAAATCACCAAAGCAAAAGGAAATATTTGCTGAATTTCAGAAATTGCTTCATTTTATACCCAAGAGCTTGATCAGGCCTATCAGCAGCAGATTTCTGCAGATGTTGGAGGTATGCAATAGGGTGAATGAACTCATTGATGTTCTCATTGTACACTACTACCACATACTGGATCCAGGCGAAGAACATAAATACAGGTAAGACAAATCATGCAAAAATACCAGTTTATGTAAATGTTAATGATATGCCTTCCTGTATAAATGTTAACATGCCTTAATATGAAAAATCCTGCATTATACTGCAGTATCAAAACTGCTGTTTTTACTATAGTATTACTGAAGTATACTACAGTATTGCTATGTGTAGCCTATTACTGCAGTAAATGCAATGTTTTGGACCTGAAAAAAACACATGCTACAAAAATACTACACTTTATTGCATTTTATTGTATAATATGATATGTTGGATATATACTGTATGTTCCTGTTATACACTGCAGTTCTTCATAAGGGATGTAGTAAGTGCATTGTTTTGGGTCTATGATGTATGTGCAGCCTTTTAATCCACATTTGAGTTGTTTGGTTTTATAAGAGGGAACATAATGTATGTGTGTCTCTGTGTGTGTGTGTGTGTGTGTGTGTGTGTGTGTGTGTGTGTGTGTGTGTGTGTGTGTGTGTGTGTGCACTATAGAAAGTTACTTAACCAAGTCCTTGAAAGACATGAGGTCTCAACTGAGGAAAAGGCCAGAATTGAAGTTCTGCAACAAGAACAGACTACAGCATCCAGGACACAATCCAGGATGAATCAGAATCGGAAGGCACGGATCTCTGTGCTCATCACAGAATTTGAAAGGCTCACGGTCATGGTTGACTTGTTCAGAGGTATGTTGTATGAGTAGGAAAGCTTTATATAAATGTGCTTTTTTAGTTAGTGGTTATGGTCCAGCTCTGCCGGATGACACGGCTTTGTATTTAAGACGAGGTACAAGTCAAGTCAAGTGGATTGTATTGTCATTTCACCATATACAGTTAGTAAACAGTGAGACGAGATAGTGTTCCACCAAGGATCCAGTGGTGTGAAGTAAAAAGTATAAAGTATAAAAAGAGTATAAAAAGTATAAAAAGCACAACAACCAAACAACAAAGTGCAACAGAACATTACAGGACAGACATCAGAGACAAGTGCAACAGGACAGGACAGAGACAAGACAGAGCATGGTTAGACAAATAGTGCAAGTAACAGTATAAACAGTAATAAAATGTATTAGTGCATTCAGTCCTGAGTGTGAGTAGGGGTATCAGATGGGTTTGTTCAGCAGAACAGAGTACAAATGGAACAGTCAGGTCTTTTTTTTCCAACAACAGTAATCAACTTCAGGAGATTTTCCCATAGCATTGTATAGTTAATAACTGATGTCTTGGTTTGAGTTTTAATTATATCGAAAACATGTGTAAATATTCTTTTTTATGTTTGCAGGTGTCCTTCCAACATTTCAGGTGTTTCTCAAAAAACTCCAACATGAGAAACCCATGGTTCACCTGTTGCATGTGGAAATGGTCACCCTGGTGAGAGAGCTGTTGAGCAAATTTCTGAAGCCAGGAGTTATCCCCCTGAGCATTGACGAGATCCTCAAGGTCAATGTGCGGGAAACAGCCTCACAGCTCTCCAACAAGAATTTGTGTTTTGGAAGGTTTGCCTTCTCTTCCATGACCAAGGCCCGTGTGGAGAAGAGGGTATGGGTGGGAACTCTATACACCTCTCTCAGAGAAGGATACATGAGGGCAGCAGAGTTCCTCCTCAAAAATCTTCCTCTTCAGAACCAGATTATCACCTCACTATCCGCTCTGACTCCATCTCTTATTCAGTGTGACTCTCTATGTGCAGCTTTCATGACCTTAGGAAAGGCCTTGCCTAATGTTGTTCAGCCTGAAGCACTCGGCCAACTGCAGGAGGAGGTTCGGGCTTACCAAATAGATGTTGACCTGCTACCTCTGGCCAAGACCTATGTTGAAGACAACAGCAGAGTGGATGTGGACTGGTGGAGTCAGGTGGCACTTTTGAAAACCACAGAAAGAGGTGTGAGGTACCCAACCCTGATTAAACTTGTGAAAGCCCTTCTTTCAGTTTTCACAGGCCCACTGGTGGAGGGATCCTTTAACCTAATGGACGACATCCTGGAGGCAGACAGGTGTAGGATGAATGTGGAGACCTACGAGAGCCTTGCCATTATAAAGTCAACCATGAAAGCCAGGAACTGCACAGCCTCAACAATGTTGATAGACCAGCCTTTGAGGAAATCCTGCCTTTCTTCTTATGAAACTTACCAACTCCACCTGCGTAAAAAGAAGGCAAGCGAACAGGCATTGAAGCAGAAAAGGATGGATGAGGCCATCAGGATGCGTTCAACAGCAGTAGCAAACCGGATAGTGAACCGGGCCAAGAAAACAACAAGGCCAGCTAAAGCCTTCTCCACTGGGCCATCTACCTCATCTTGACCAACCAGACGACCTCCACTAAACCCTAAGTCCACTGGAAAAGCTAGACCTTCTCCATTCATTGTGCCATCCACCTCCACCTCTAGGCCTGGTATACAGCCCTCCTCTGCACTAGCCAGCACCTCATCAGGACCAGCCAGGCAGCCCTCCTCCTCTGCACTAGCCAGCACCTCATCAGGACCAGCAAGGCAGCCCTCCTCCTCTGCACTAGCCAAGACCTCATCAGGACCAGCCAGGCAGCCCTCCTCCTCTGCACTAACCAAGACCTCATCAGGACCAGCCAGGCAGCCCTCCTCCTCTGCACTAGCCAGCACCTCATCAGGACCAGCCAGGCAGCCCTCCTCCTCTGCACTAGCCAGCACCTCATCAGGACCAGCCAGGCAGCCCTCCTCCTCTGCACTAGCCAGCACCTCATCAGGACCAGCCAGGCAGCCCTCCTCCTCTGCACTAACCAAGACCTCATCAGGACCAGCCAGGCAGCCCTCCTCCTCTGCACTAGCCAGCACCTCATCAGGACCAGCCAGGCAGCCCTCCTCCTCTGCACTAACCAAGACCTCATCAGGACCAGCCAGCACCTCATCAGGACCAGCCAGGCAGCCCTCCTCCTCTGCACTAGCCAGCACCTCATCAGGACCAGCCAGCACCTCATCAGGACCAGCCAGGCAGCCCTCCTCCTCTGCACTAGCCAAGACCTCATCAGGACCAGCCAGGCAGCCCTCCTCTTCTGCACTAGCCAGCACCTCATCAGGACCAGCCAGGCAGCCCTCCTCCACTGTGCCATCCACCTCCACCTCTAGCCCACCAACTTCCACATCTGAAGCAGCCACCTCCTCTTTTGGACAAGCCAGGTTATTTCCTCTCTTTTATGGTCCAGCCTCCTCTGCATCAGCCTCAACAGCCTCTACAAAAAGGAAGTGTTCTGATGACTCAAAACCCACTAAAAAGAGGAAGAAATAGATCACTGTGTTGTTTTAAATCTAACTATCTGATTTAACTACCTCATTTGTTATGACTTCATGTAGAAGTTAATATTTTTTATGTTATTTATAGACTTGTTTTTCGAAAGTTTAGTAATTTCTTAGTATTTAATTTGCCACTATTTATTTTAAAGAAAGTTCAAATATGTTGAAAACTGTTAAATAAAAATACTGTTAATAAATCTTATTCAAATGCCTGCCTTCCAATTTCACATATCCTTATAACATGTCACCTTGTGATTGTAGGCCATTTTGTAACCTGTCAAAGACAAAGATTAGCAGCAAAACTTGATATCAAAAGAAATCCTAAATGCTACATGTAGCATATTGTAGTGTGTTGGACTACTATTGCCACCTATTGGCCTTTCTTGGTGTTGCAGTTTAGTCAAACCTTAGTCAGCAATCATTCATCCAATCATTTTGACCTTGCGAATGTGTACACGCCACAGATTACCACCAACATCAAAAGCAATGCCTGTGTCATGTGCAAACACCCGAAAAAGTAAACCGGTTTCCAATCGATCGACCAACAAAGTGGCGTATAGAGTCACGTGCACGAGTCTGAAAAAGTTCAGGCTCAGGATTTTTTTTTGCTTTAATCCCTGAAATAAATAACTGAACAATATATACAGCAGTGCGGTACTGCAGACAAGTTGCAGGCATCAGCCCAAGGATTGGTACGTATTGTCACTGTCATATGGAAATGCTTCTATTGGCTACACATCCAGGTCCATGTATGGAGGTGACATCACTTACTGATCCTTAGCAGTTTTATTTCAGACAGGAGAAAGCTGCGCTTTGAGCTTCAGAAATACTTGGGAAAAGACCCTCATTATACTACCAAAGAAGTGTCAGGCTATTTTTAGCCTGACACTATATAGACAGCCTATATACTAACAATAACCATTTCTCTCAAATATTGTTCACACATCTGTGTAAATCTGTGATAGTGAGCACTTCTCCTTTGCCGAGATAATCCATCCCACCTCAGAGGTGTGGCATATCAAGATGCTGATTAGACAGCATGAATATTGCACAGGTGTGCCTTAGACTGGCCACAATAAAAGGCCCCAGATTGTTAAAAAGTTTTCACATTTGATGACTGTGGCAGGGTTAGCCCTCACCACACTCCACCGAAGTGGCTTCCTTTGGGGCCCTCCAACACAGGACATGGGTAGATGGTAGTGCAAGATGTTTATTGGAGTTTTCAGGCAGATGGTATTCGCCGAGCTGATGGTACAACTGACATGGCTGTGGCTCCTCCTCGAGTGTGTGTGTTGATGGCTGGTTTATCCTGGGTGCCATGATTGCTCATGCACCACAGGTGCACCCCACCCAGCCAGAGTCCAATCAGTCTGACTCAGGCCAGGTGAGGCTGTAAACCAGCCATCAACAGCACACACTTCACATACACCCTCCACATATCCCCAACACCAAATTGAGGCCGGGGAGACTCCCCAGCCTCGCCTACTCCCCCCCCACCCCCCCCCATCCCCCATCCAAGCAAACAGAAAGAAAAAAAAAACACATACCGGACTCTCAACAGGGTTACCATACCTACAAAAAACCTGGACTCTTTTCAGGGTTGCCATACCTAAACAAAAAATAAACACAACCCCCCAAACCCCACTACCTCCACACCTCCCCAGTGTCACACGCCAACCCCACCCTCCCCCTGGCGGAGGTGTCTCGGGGCTAGTTGGTTGCAGGGGCTGGCTGGATGGGCTTGGAGGAGGCCCGACAGCTGGGCCGCGGAGGTAGCTTCTCGGCGGGCCTGGAACAGTCTGTTAGGTACCCCCCTCCACCAGGGCGACGAGGCATGATCCCCCCCATCTCCTCCTGGAGCATGGGGCCTTGGGCTCCTGGTCCCCTGGCAGAGGGGCGGCTGGCCTGGGCTGCTCCAGGCTGGATCCGGGGGAGGCTAGCAGCAGATGGTTGCCGGTGGCGGTAGCTGCGCTGCCTCCCCGCTCCTCCGCTGGCCGTCGCTGCCGTTCAGGAGGGAGCTGGTGCTGAGGTGGCTATCCTCTGCCGCGGCTGGTGGCTCCAGTGCAGCTTTGGACAGCCCTTCCGTGTCCCTTCCTGGTCGGAGGAGCCCCACATTGGGCACCAGTGTGGCAGGGTTCGCCCTCACCACACGCCACCTAAGTGGCTTCCTTTGGGGCCCTCCGACACAGGACACGGGTAGATGGTAGTGCAAGATGTTTATTGGAGTTTCAGGCTGATGGTACTCCCCGAGCTGATGGTACAACTGTCATGACTGGCTCCTCCTCGAGTGTGTGTGTTGATGGCTGGTTTATCCTGGGTGCCATGATTGCTCATGCACCACAGGTGTGCAGCCCCACCCAGCCAGAGTCCAATCAGTCTGACTCAGGCCAGGTGAGGCTGTAAACCAGCCATCAACAGCACACACTCCACATACACCCTCCACAATGACGACATACACTCACCGGCCACTTTATTAGGTACACCTGTCCAACTGCTCGTTAACGCAAATTTCTAATCAGCCAATCACATGGCAGGAACTCAATGCATTTAGGCATGTAGACATGGTCAGGACGATCTGCTGCAGTTCAAACCGAGCATCAGAATGGGGAAGAAAGGTGATTTAAGTGACTTTGAACGTGGCATGGTTGTTGGTGCCAGACGGGCTGGTCTGAGTATTTCAGAGACTGCTGATCTACTGGGATTTTCACGCACAACCATCTCTAGGGTTTAGAGAGAATGGTCCGAAAAAGAGAAAATATCCAGTGAGCGGCAGTTCTGTGGGCGCAAATGCCTTGTTGATGCTAGAGGTCAGAGGAGAATGGCCAGACTGGTTCGAGCTGATAGAAAGGAAACTGTAACTCAAATAACCACTTGTTACAACAGAAGTATGCAGAAGAGCATCTCTGAACGCACAACACGTCGAACCTTGAGGCGGATGGGCTACAGCAGCAGAAGACCACACCGGGTGCCACTCCTGTCAGCTAAGAACAGGAAACTGAGGCTACAATTCGCACAGGCTCACCAAAATTGGACAATCGAAGATTGGAAAAACGTTGCCTGGTCTGATGAGTCTCGATTTCTGCTGCGACATTCGGATGGTAGGGTCAGAATTTGGCGTCAACAACATGAAAGCATGGATCCATCCTGCCTTGTATCAACGGTTCAGGCTGGTGGTGGTGGTGTAATGGTGTGGGGGATATTTTCCTGGCACACTTTGGGCTTATTAGTACCAATTGAGCATCGTGTCAAAGCCACAGAGAGTATTGTTGCTGACCATGTCCATCCCTTTATGACCACAGTGTACCCATCTTCTGATGGCTACTTCCAGCAGGATAACGCGCCATGTCATAAAGCGCGAATCATCTCAGACTGGTTTCTTGAACATGACAATGAGTTCACTGTACTCAAATGGCCTCCAGTCACCAGATCTCAATCCAATAGAGCACCTTTGGGATGTGGTGGAACGGGAGATTCGCATCATGGATGTGCAGCCGACAAATCTGCAGCAACTGCGTGATGCTATCATGTCAATATGGACCAAACTCTCTGAGGAATGTTTCCAGTACCTTGTTGAATCTGTGCCACGAAGGATTAAGGCAGTTCTGAAGGCAAAAGGGGGTCCAACCCGGTACTAGCAAGGTGTACCTAATAAAGTGGCCGGTGAGTGTATGTAAGCAGGTCATCAAAAGTTTGGTACCATTTCGCCTATCGCACTCAAAGTTAAATGCATTTTCTGGACAGTGACACTTTTGGGAAAACTTCAAAAATCTTCAAAATAAACACCACTTTACACCAAATTTGATACACATGCTCTATTGACGTATCTGATTTAACATCCTATTTGGAATTTTGATTAAAAAATGGCTGTCTTGTGCAGTGTTGTGTGTAACACGTTACAGTAACGTAACTACTTTTTCGGGTAAAAAGTAGTGTAACGTGTTACTACTGAAAATATGGTAATGAAACGTAGTTCCTTTTTCAGTTGGGCAGAACGTTACTTTTCCCAGGGACAGATTTGACAGCGACACTGCCTCAGCTGCGCGCTTGCGCAATAGTCGCGGGCGCTCATTCCACAGTGAGGCTGGTACTAGTTGGTAATTTGAGTGTGAGGTGTACACTGTGCCCTGGCCAGAAACTTTTGTCCACTGCCGTAACCCTCTCCCGGACTCACTCGCTAGCTTTAACCGCTGTTTTTTTAATTTTATTTATTAAGCCGCACTTCCAGACCGTCACCGGGGCTTCAGATTAATGTGTCCGAGGAGTGTAGCCCTCTCCCGGACACACACGCTAGCTTTTACCGCTGTTTTGTTTTGGGTTTTTTTAATCCGCACTTCCAGACCGTCACCGGGGCTTCAGAGTAATGTGTCCGAGGAGAGTAGCCCTCTCCCGGACACACATGCTAGCTTTTACTGCTGTTTTGTATGGCATGTTTTGTTTTGAGACATATGAGCCATTTTGAGGTTTTCATCATAATAATAATAATTAATAATAATAATTGATTGGATTTATATAGCGCTTTTTATTGGAGGTCACTCAAAGCGCTTACATAGTGTGTGTGGGGGAGATATGACACCTCATCCGCTACCAGAGTGTAGCACCCACTTGGGTGATGCACGGCAGCCAGTATGCGCCAGAACGCTCACCACACACTGGCACAGCGGAGAGGTGAGGAATGAAACTAGGGCTGTTCGATTTAGCCCAAAAATAAAATCTCGATTTTCTTCTCTCAAAATCCGATTTTCGATTACGATTACGATTATTTTGTGAAATAACAAAAGACAAAGAAATTATTTCAAATATGCTGTTTATTGAACATTTTCCCCATTGGGCTTTAAACATTTCTCTGATTAAACCAGAAATGAATGAAAAAAGTGCAAAATTCTTTTTGTAAAATAAATAAAGCTTGAAGAATATACGTTAAGTAAAATAAGACATTTTCGAAACTAAACTGGGTCTTTACAAGCTAAATAATAAAGTAACCCATGAATGAACACACATAAACACACAGTCTACCATCGACACACACACACACACACATTTCACACAAACACATAAACACACACATTCTACCATCGACACACACACACACACAAACACACATAAACACACAGTCTACCATCGACACACACACACACACATTCTACCATCGACACACACACACACACATTTCACACACACACATACACATTCTACCATCGACACACACACACACACACACATTCTACCATCGACACACACACACACACACACACACCTTCTATCCACACACACACGGTCTACCATCAACACACACACACACACACACAAACACATTCTACCATCGACACACACACACACACACACACCTTCTATCCACACACACACACACACACGGTCTACCATCAACACACACACATACACACACACACATTTCCCCCCACACACACACACACACACAAGTAAATAGCCACGACTTTATAAAACTCCTCCGTGATTTTCATGTACTCGTCGTAAAACGCGCAACACATAAAACTCACCCGCCGGGACCAAAACAAATATTCTAGACTCAAAACTCAACATGGCCGCTCTTGAAGCGCGCGACGCATAAGTTATACTAGGTGCGAAATGGGTTTCCCTAAAAAGTCACCCGCCGCTCATATAACCGTGAATAACACAACGGACTTGCTCTTCTTTTTAGCAACTAAATCCAACGCCGACATGTTTGTTTACAATGTGCCGTAAAGCCATGTGGTGAGAAGTGGTCAGAGGCGGAAGTAACTACGGCAAAGCAGCTCAGCGGGGCTGTGGCGTAATTGCGTTAGTTGAAGTGAAAAATCGATTTTACGAGTTTCACGTTTTCACATCTTCCTAGTTACATAATCGCGATTAAGATTTAATATCGATTAATCGAACAGCCCTAAATGAAACTAACCAATTAGAGACCAGGGGATGATTAGGTGGCCATGTTGGTACAAGAGCCGGGTTGGGAATTTGGCCGGGACACCGGGGTTAGCACCCCTACTCTTGCGATGAGTGCCACGGGATCTTTAGTGACCACAGGGAGTCAGGACCTCGGTTTAACGTCTCATCCGAAAGACGGTGCTCTAGACGGGACGGAGTCCCCGTCTCCATCCCGGGGCATTGGGGATCTTACAGAGGCCAGAGGGATGAGCACCCCCTACTGGCCCTCCAACACCACTGCCAGCACCAACTGGTCTCCCATCCAGAGATGGACCAGACCAGCCCCGCTTAGCTTCCAAAGAAACCAGCAGTGCAAGGCAGGTAGCCATGGTGCTGGCATGTGCATCATGTTGTCCTAGCCTTGATTTGATACAATTTGCACTATAGCTTTGCACCAATTTCGGTGTAGCCTCTTTAATGTAAGAGTTATGTATTATTATGTGTTTTGTGTCCACCTACATGCCCATAAGATGCATCGAGGCTATGCTATTTGGTATTATTGTGTAATTATTTCCTCTGTCTGAGCGTCACGACTCACTCTGTATAGTCTGTCCCTGCGCAATGAAAAATGTGGGTACGTTAACGCTGCGTCAGGGCGCACCATCTGACCATCAATTCTCATCACTTGGTCGAAGGCAAAGCGTAGAGTATCGTCACGAGACTGCTCAAGTGGAAAATCCTCCATGGAGTCAAACACGGCTTATTGTTTGTATTGTTCTTTTCTTCAACAAGTGCTCTGTGGTATTTTTTATGACGTAACTACTTTTTCGGGTAAAAAGTAGTGTAACGCGTTACTACTGAAAATATGGTAATGAAACGTAGTTCCTTTTTCAGGTCGGCAGAACGTTACTTTTCCCAGGGACAGATTTGACAGCGGTTAAAGCTAGCGAGTGAGTCCGGGAGAGGGTTACAGCAGTGGACAAAAGTTTCTGGCCAGGGCACAGTGTACACCTCACACTCAAATTACCAGCTAGTACCAGCCTCACTGTGGAATGAGCGCCCGCGACTATTGCGCAAGCGCGCAGCTGAGGCAGTGTCGCTGTCAAATCTGTCCCTGGGAAAAGTAACGTTCTGCCCAACTGAAAAAGGAACTATAGTACAGCGGTTAAGCCCTCAAATCAAGGGGAATTGTGCACTTTTTGAAAGAAACATGAAACTTCTACCATAGTTAGGTTATACCATGAGGTTCATTTTCAGATATGGAGGTAAGTCAGATTTGACCTCTGAGGCCCGGGAGAGGTCAAATCCAAGATGGCCGCCAATAATATTCAAAAGTGCCTCACGTTGGAACCAAACACAGTAGAAAAACATTTAAGGTGTCATTTCCCACTAACTTTTGGGTGCCCATTCTGTATCTGATACCTTTGAAACCACCAGAATTCAAGAAAATGCATTTATGTAAAGGTCAAGGTAAATAAAAACATCAAAATATTCATTTTTTATGTACCCCAACTCATTTCTTTGTTGTCTCTGTATTATTCAGTTACTAGTTGTTATTTCATGAGATGTGTGGCTAATTTCATTCCTTCACAGCACAGAATTATCCACAGGTGACCCCCCTAGACCATTTTCACAGACCACCTGCAATACCACCGCTGACCACTGGTTGAAAAAAACCCTGCTTTAGAGAGTTGTTGCTAGGCAACATGTACGCACAATGTAGAGAGCACTTCAACCGACATATTCTAACAGGTAAACAGATTGACTATGAACAAACAATATTATTACATAATTACATAATATTATTCATATTGCAAATTAATTTAACCATAGCCAGGAAGGAGTTTTCCTTGGTAGTTAGTTAGCTAGCTAGTTAGCTAGCTTTTGAAGTAAAAATCATGGACATTGATCAAAATACTTATCATAGCTAAACTAGAACATTTGTAGCTAGCATGTTAAGATAAGGCTGTGTCTTTAATTACTACTTAATAATTATGTTAAAGCAAGTTTCATTGTAATAATCATAGTACTGAAAGAGAATTACTGTGACTGATGGTTTTGATAGATAATGCTGTTATGATTTAGCCTAGTTTACAAGCATAATTCATATGGGGTTTAATGTGGTACTATTAATTCATAGTTGTATTAGGTCATTAATGTTAATAAATGCCAATAATCCATTCAGGTATAGGACAAGACACATTTGTACTATAAGTAATGTTTAATACAATGTTAAATTGTTATCCTTTCAGATTCCCATGTTTTGCTGGTGATTTTGATCACAACCATGTCAAAGCGTCACAGCTTGATGGACCCTACCCAGCCCTCTTCATCCAAGCAATCCAAGCCACCCCCCAGCATTAACTGGGACATTTGTGTCCTCTGTCAAGTAGTCACAGATGAACCTTTACAGTGTCCACTCAGAAACAAAAGAAAACAGTCTGTTGGTAGTGGCTATGTATCTATGGCAGAAGACCTTCTCCAGTTCCGTACCCTTCAGCACATGCCAATGGACCTCAACCTGGAGCAATTAGATGATGGAGATGGCATAGAATCCACTTTGAAGAGACACAAGGCTAAGTGGCACAAGAGATGTCGGCTAAAATTCAACAAAAAAGCATTTGATGAGCTAAGTCGGGGGAAAGTAACTACAGCACAACAACAAAATACCTCGTCTGTACACACGCGATCTGCCCACAGCCATTCACTGTCCACAGAACCTACTTGCTTCTTTTGCAATGAGCCTGCTGCAGGTTCTTCAGGTTTCCATAATGCATCAACCTACAACATTGACAGAAATGTGAGGAAGTGTGCCCTTGAGCTTGAGGACACTGCTCTGTTGGTCAAGCTTGCAGAGGGTGACATGATTTCCATTGAGGCCAAGTACCATCACCACTGTCTGTCTGCATTGTACAACAGAGCCAGGCAGGCTGCATCTAAACAAAATGATGGAGATGATTCTTGTCTACATGGCATAGCCTTTGCACAGTTAGTGGCATATCTGGAAGACATGAACAGTGATGAGAACAGTGCCCCTGTATTCAAATTGACAGACATCGCTCAGTTGTACAAGAACAGGCTGGAACAACTTGGTCTTACTGTAGGTGAACGGATTCACACCACCAGACTGAAAGAACGACTGCTTTCTGAGCTTCCACATCTGAGGGCACATTCACGCGGAAGAGACACACTCCTGAGTTTTGAGAAGGACATTGGACCAGCTCTCATGATAGCCTGTCAAACTGACAGTGATGCCATGCACTTAATGCGAGCAGCACAAGTAGTGCGCTACTGGTTAAGGTTTCGGGCTTGTAACCGGGTTGCCGGTTGCCGGTTCGATCCCCGAGCAGTCCACGGCTGAAGTGCCCTTGAGCAAGGCACCTAACCCCTCACTGCTCCCCGAGCGCCGCTGGTTGGGCAGGCAGCTCACTGCTCTGGGTTAGTGTGTGATTCACCTCACTGTGTGTTCACTGTGTGCTGTGTGTGTTCACTAATTCGGTTAAATTGGGTTAAATGCAGAGAAACTAATTTCCCTCACGGGATCAAAAAAGTATATATCCATCCATCCATCCATCCAAAGAGATCCGTAATTCATCTTTCTCTTTTGACGGGTCATTCAAAGAAAACTGCCAGCAGAGGGCTGTGCCACCATCTCTCTTGGCCTTCATCAACATGGTACTTGATGGTACAAACCATCAGTCCACCACAAAACCTGCCCTAACAATCTCCCAATTGATAGTCTTTAACAGTAAGAAGCAGGCACGGAACATGGATTCAGCAAGCTCAGCACATACAAGGCACACCCGAGAAACTCCCCTCCCTCTATATCTGTCCCTCAAGATCCATGCAGTTACACGAAGTAGGGGGCTAATTGACACACTATTCAATCTAGGATTGTGTGTTTCCTATGACAGGCTGCTGCAAATCACATCAGACATTGCCAATGGTGTCTGCCAGCAATTTAGGATGGAGGATGTTGTGTGCCCAACAAAGTTGCGCCACGGACTGTTTACAACAGGAGCTGTGGACAACATAGACCATAATCCAAGTTCTGCAACAGCCAAAGATTCCTTCCATGGCACCGGCATCTCACTTATGCAGCATCCGTCACACACACAAAGCGGAACTGATCGCGGTGTGCTAATGATGAGTCAAAATGGCTCTTCCACCAAGTCAGTGACACCTCTGCCAACAGCCTACACAGTCGTGCCACCAGCTACCCTCCGGACAAAGGAATTCAGTGTGCCACCTGTACAAGGTCCTGTGAGATCTTCCACCCTCCTGGTTTCTACAGCCGCCACAGAGGATGAGTATGCATGGCTCAGAAAAGTCAAGAGAGCTGTTGAAACATCTACCATTGATGGCATGATATCATGGTCTGCCTACCACGCTGATGTTCACCAAGCTGTCATCCCTCCTGCAGCAATCAACGCATTATTGCCTCTCTTTCTTGATAATGCACATTCAGTAGCAATGATTCGGCACTCTATGGAAATCATCAAAAAGCAGTTCAACATGTGAACCCTGGTCAGATTCCAGTCCTTGCTGCTGACCAACCACTGTATGCTCTCGCTAAACAAATACAGTGGTCCTGGCCAGACACTTATGGAGAAGATCACTTTGTGATCACGTGATCATTTTCTTGAATTCTGGTGGTTTCAAAGATATCAGATACAGAATGGGCACCCAAAAGTTAGTGGGAAATGACACCTTAATGGTTTTTCTACTGTGTTTGGTTCCGACGTGAGGCACTTTTGAATATTATTGGCGGCCATCTTGGATTTGACCTCTCCCGGGCCTCAGAGGTCAAATCTGACTTCCCTCCAAATCTGAAAATGAACCTCATGGTATAACCTAACTATGGTAGAAGTTTCATGTTTCTTTCAAAAAGTGCACAATATTCATGGTTATCCGCTGTACTACTACGTTTCATTACCATATTTTCAGTAGTAACGCATTACACTACTTTTTACCCGAAAAAGTAGTTACGTTATAAAAAATACCACAGAGCACTTGTTGAAGAAAAGAACAATACAAACAATAAGCCGTGTTTGACTCCATGGAGGATTTTCCACTTGAGCAGTCTCGTGACGATACTGCTTTGCCTTCGACCAAGTGATGAGAATTGATGGTCAGATGGTGCACCCTGATGCAGCGTTAATGTACCCACATTTTTCATTGCGCAGGGACAGACTATACAGAGTGAGTCGTGACGCTCAGACAGAGGAAATAATTACACAGTTGGTGGTACCGAAGAGCCGCCGGGAAATAGTTTTCCAGGCGGCTCATTATAACCCAATGGCTGGACATATGGGGTGTGAGAAGACACTGAACCGGGTAATGGCCCGATTCTATTGGCCAGGCATTTGGGCAGACGTGCGCCGCTGGTGCGCGTCTTGTCACGAATGCCAATTGGTTAACCAGCCGGCCATCCCGAGAGCACCTCTGCGGCCATTACCTCTGATGGAGGTAATGGCCAGTGTATACCACCCCCAAAAGGACGGCCTTGTGGAGCGCCTGAATAAGACTTTGAAGTCCATGATCCGTAAGTTTGTGCACGAGGGCAGTCGTAATTGGGATAGGTGGCTAGACCCTCTGTTGTTTGCAGTGCGCGAGCTACCCCAGGCCTCCATGGGATTTTCTCCCTTTGAACTACTGTTTGGCAGGACACCACGTGGGGTTTTGGACCTGGTTAAGGAAAGCTGGGAGGAGGGTCCGAGCCCGAGTAAGAACGAGGTGCAATACGTCCTGGACCTGAGAGCAAAACTCCACACACTAGGACAGTTATCACGTGAGAATTTGCTACAGGCCCAGGAACGGCAGCAGCGGCTGTACAATAGAGGAGCTAGGCTAAGACAATTTTCACCGGGAGATAAAGTGCTTGTATTGCTCCCTTCGTCTAACTCTAAATTACTCGCCAAGTGGCAAGGACCCTTTGTGGTCACACGGCGAGTGGGGGACGTTGACTATGAGATTGTGCGTTCGGACAGGGGAGGGGCGACACAAATTTATCACCTCAACCTCCTTAAAGCGTGGAGAGAGGCGGAGCCTGTTGCTCTGGTGACGGCAATTACAGAAAGAGATGAGTTGGGGCCGGAGGTACCAAAATCGACCAATCCTGCCTCGCTCCTTTGTGGGGACCAGCTTCGCGGGCGTTCACAGCCCTATCGGTTACCTGAGCACAAGAGAAAAGTGGTTCAGGCAGAATTGGAAGCCATGGTGGAGATGGAGGTAATAGAAGAGTCCAACAGTGCCTGGTGTAGCCCCATCGTTCTTGTGGGCAAGAAGGATGGGTCTATTCGGTTCTGTGTGGACTATCGCAAGGTGAATGAGGTTTCACGGTTTGATGCCTATCCTATGCCCCGGGTGGACGAACTCCTGGATCGCCTGGGCACGGCTCGTTTTTTTACGACGCTGGATTTAACCAAAGGCTACTGGCAGATTCCTTTATCTCCAGAGTCTAAGGAGAAAACGGCCTTCTCCACTCCGTACGGTTTGTACCAATTTGTCACACTTCCGTTCGGATTGTTCGGGGCCCCAGCCACATTTCAACGCCTCATGGACAGAGTGCTGCGTCCACATGCTGCATATGCTGCCGCCTATCTGGATGACATGATCATCCATAGTGACACCTGGGCGGAGCATGTGCGGCAGGTGGCTGCGGTGCTCGAGTCACTGAGGCAGGCGGGGCTCACGGCCAATCCGAAGAAGTGTGCAGTTGGACGGAGGGAGGTACGGTATCTGGGGTACCACTTGGGCGGCGGGCAGGTGCGTCCGCAGGTAGATAAGACTGCAGCCTGCCCAAGACAAAAAAAGAGGTGCGGCGGTTTTTGGGGCTGGCCGGTTATTAGCGGCGATTTATCCCAGACTTCGCGGAGCTGACCAGCCCCTTGACCGACCTCACCCGAAAGGGTGCCTCAGATCCGGTCCAGTGGACGAAGCAGTGCCAGGAGTCACTTGAGAGGGTAAAGCAGGCCCTCTGTGGGGAGCCCCTCCTCCACACACCTAACTTCTCTCTCCCTTTTGTTGTGCAGACTGATGCGTCGGGCAGGGGGCTGGGGGCCGTCCTGTCCCAGCAGGTACGGGGCGTCGACCGCCCGGTGTTGTACATCAGCCGGAAGCTGTCCGAACGGGAGGCCAGGTACAGCACCGTGGAGAGGGAGTGCCTGGCCATCCGGTGGGCAGTCGATGCCCTGCGGTATTACCTGCTGGGGCGCCCATTCACCCTCTGCTCGGACCACGCTCCCCTCCAGTGGCTCCACCGCATGAAAGACGTTAACAACCGGATCACCCGGTGGTATCTGGCACTGCAGCCATTTAACTTCCGGGTGATCCATAGGCCGGGGGTGCAGATGGCTGTGGCCGACTTCCTTTCCCGTTCCCATGGGGATGGGGGGGGGAGTGGGTTAGGCCGGATGGCTCCCCGGCCTAAATCAGGCGGTGGAGGTATGTGGGGGGGCGTGGCGCATCAGCCGCAAGGGGGAGCTGGAGGGGGCTCGGGAGAGCCGCGCCAGGTGAGAGTGATTGGCGCACCTGTGGTTCATTAGCTAATCACTCTCTCCCTTTTTAACACAGTAGCGTGCTGGACCCGGGGACCGGACCTGTACACACGGGTTTCCAGCGGAGCCGGAGCTGGGCCCGCGGCGACATTGTGCGCAACTGTGTGTGCATGTGTGTGTATCGCTATATATTGTGTGGTGTACTCACGAGCAATAAAAACGTGAGAAAAACCTGGCTTAGCGAGTCCTCCTTGCAGACGAACCCCCGGTGGCATAAGACAACGCCACACCCCCCCCGTCGACAATCGCGCATTCCCCCCCCCCCCCCCCCCCCCGTCGACAAGCACGCACCCCCCCCCCCCGTTGACAATCGCGCACCCACCGAGAGTAATCTCGCCTAGGGCGCTAAATTAGCTAGTTAATTAGTGCGTGTGGGCTGTGAATACCTTTCGAGACTGCTTGCAGTTTTAATTCTATTTATTTACTGCTAGAAAGAAAGAACGAAGGAAATAACCAAAGGAAGGAAAGGAAAGAAAGAAGCAAAATACTTAAATACTGAATTTGTCACGGCTGCCATCATGTCTACATAACATCATTAAATTCTATTTATGGATTTTTGCTCTCAGAACACTATTCTCTACTTTACCTAGGCCTACTGTGAAATGAATTGATGTATATGCACATGTCTGGTAGCCAGGTGTAACCCTTTTTAGAGGAAACAGTAATAAGAATAGTAACTAGATTCAATAGCCAGTGAAATCAGAAGTTCTAAGATCGACTATGGAGCCCAGGATTGATCAAACGACAACACAGTTATGAGACAAACTCAGTATTTTCTTTAAGAACCAAAAGCGCTTCCCTATTTATTACAGGATGGGAAGGATCTATAAGACACATTAATTTCACAAAATATCACAACTTCTTACCCGGGTAAGTATAGAAAATAAAAAATAAAATAAAGTTTTGCAGCTGCGTTTTTTCGAAAGTTCAGTTCACCCTTTTTAAATCAAATCACTGTTCAGTCAACACCGTGAAGGTGGAAATCAGTCCCACCGCACTGTTGTGTGGGTGGTGTGTGTTTTTATGTAAAAGTGTAAAAGGATTCAGGTTCTGCGACGTCGAATCTAAGTATCCTCCAGGGTTTGGCTTGCCATCCACTTCGACTAGCTCCAATATCCTGGTAGGTCCAACTCTCAATGGGTCCAAAAAAACCTGACCTACGATAAGTAGGATCAGAGCATTCATCTTAATTTCTCAAATCTCAGAAATTATAGTTTTTATAGAATTATAGTACATAAATCATGTTAAATCCACATAAAGGATCAATAGAGAATAACTATTTTTACTGAATTACGGTTGCAATATATCACAATGTTCAGTAATAAAACGAGCAATACTCAAAATATCAGATCAAGTTATTGAAATAACCTTCCTCACTCCAAATCAACAGTATCAAAATATTCTGTCTTCTTTACATAGTAATTAGCACATAAAACAATATCAATCATCAAGAAAGAAAAGTATGTAATGTGCACAGCTAATAAAATATGGCTAAATGTGCTTAGGATGCACAAATAAGGTGCTCAACACACATATAATACGGTTCAATGTGCAACAAAGAAGCAACAAACATCTCAAAATGCACCTTTAAAATGTTGGATCAGTGCTTCAGCATTAACGTATGGTGTGTGTGTGTGTGTGTGTGCGTGTGTGTGTGTGTGTGTGTGTGTGTGTGTGTGTGTCTCTCGCGCAAATCAGCGCTGGAGGCTAGCGTTCCGACGTTAGCACCTACGCTAGTGGGTTAACTTGTGGCGTTAGCATTAGCTTTTAACATTTAGCACACCAAGACGGTTGCTCACCGAGGCGTTTCTCTTCCCGAGAGACTCCTCCGACTGCGCTCACACAGGTCCTGGTCGTCCCGGGAGGTTTCGCTGACAGATTTTCTCGAGTTTTATCCACTTTTGTTTTATCTTCTTACGGTGATCGTCTTCAATGCGGTTAGCTCTCTCTTTCCAACAGCTTTAGAGGAAGTGAACCTGTTCCGATTGGGTCAATTGCTTCCGATTGGGTGACCGACCGTCTCCAACTCTTCTCTTTCAAACTAAAACTCTTTATTTACTTTATTATTTTATTATGGATCTATCACTCCTTTTAGATTAACAGCTGTTTTTAATTAATCAAAACATAGCATTTATGAATTGATTTTTAATCTGGGTTACACAGGCAACTGTTCAAAAATACCTAAGTTTAAAAAGAGCAAATGAGCTCACTTTTCCTGCGTCTAGCAGGGGCACGTCACTCGGGGTCGATGAGATAAGTGTCCCCCGATTTGGAGTAAATCCGAGTCATGGGTCAACAGCAAATGGCGTTCCTATGCGAGTTTCAGCATTAGCGCTTAGCTTAGCATTGTTTTAAATGGCCACTGTGACGTCATTTGTTCAGGTATCGACACAAAACTTGGTACACTTGTTAAGGTCCTCTATGTGCATACCAACTCTCAAGGCCTTCTGAACTTTTGAAGTGGACTTGTGATTGTTCGAATATTGTCCGCTCATGTGCAAATTTTGATTGGCGGATAAGTCGGCCATTCAGCTACGTACACAGAGCATGTGAACCAAATTTAATGTAATTTAGACCGGTTTTCTAGAAGATGATTCGTACCAAACTTTTTGGAGACCTCCTTACCAGGGATACATGTCGTTGACAAATTTGAAAACTTTTTCACAATCTGGGGCTGTGCTATTGGCGTTACCAATCAAAAATAATAATAATACATAATTCCTACAAATACAATAGGTATCCACAGATACTCTGTGAATACCTAATAATAATAATTAATTTAAAAGTGCTTTTCACACCGCAGGGAGATTTGTTATTGTCCAGGGCTCTTTATTAAATCAAGATATTAATTTAGTATGTTTATATGGTCCTAACAATGATGATACACAGTTTTATAATAACTTGTTTCTAACTCTATCAACACTACATGGTCATATTTGTATGGCGGGGGACTTCAACTGTGCTCTCAACCCAACACTGGATAAGTCGTTAGGCGTGGACACCTCACATATGCAGAGTAGGAAAATAATACAACACTTTATAGGCGAGTTAAATCTTTGTGATATCTGGAGGCACAGGAACCCTTCAAGACAAGAATATTCATGTCACTCTGCTACCCATAACTCTTATTCCCGCATAGACTATTTCCTCATTTCTAAATCTATGATACCCAACGTGAATGACGCAATGTATAAAAGTATTGTCATTTCAGATCATGCTTTGCTACTTGTTAATTACACTGTTGAGGCAGCTACAAAGGGCCCAACCATGTGGCGATTAAGCCCGCGATGGCTACATGATAATGAGTTCTTCAAATTTGTTGAAACTAATATTGATGTCTATTTTAAAGTGAACACTACTCAAACATCAGCGTCTATAAGGTGGGAGGCATTCAAGGCCTACATACGAGGGCAAATGATCAGTTATACAAGTAGCATCTCTAATAAACAACACCTAAAACTGATAGAGTTAGAAAAAGATATCAAAGAATTTGAGACAGAAATTAACCTAAATGATACAAAAGAGACTAGACAGAAACTGGCCATTCTAAGAGCACAGTATAATGAATTATCCACAAATAAAGCATTATATAGTATAATGAAACTGAAACAGACATTCTACGACCAAGGAGAGAAGGCAGGGAAGCTTTTGGCCTGGCGTTTAAAATCAATGCAGAATGAAAGATCAATCTTGGAAATAGAGTCAGAGGAAGGAATAACTATTACTAACCCACAAGAAATTAATAATTCCTTCCAGTCATTCTACTCTAAATTGTATACGTCAGAAAGCCCAGCCACACCTTACACGCTTCACAGCTTCCTAGGTCAGATAGAAATACCGGTCCTATCAGAGAATGCAAAAAAGGAGCTCAACTCCCCAATTGTAGTGTCTGAGCTGTCAGAGGCCATAGACAGTATGAAAGGAGGGAAAGCACCAGGACCTGACGGTATTCCTATTGAAATTAGTGTTGCACCGATACCATTTTTTGGCCCCCGATACCGATACCGATACCCGGCTGTGCAGTATCGGCCGATACCGATACCATACCGATACCACGCCGTTTGGGAAAAAAATATATATATATATTAAAAAAAAAAAAAAAATATATATATATATATATATATATATATATATACAAGCTTTTTTTCTTCTAATACTAAATAACTGCATACTCACTTGGATGTAAAATCATTGCCATCATGGCTTAATTAGTATAATTAGATAAGGGGGGGGGGGGGGGTGTGTGATGCGGTCACTGTCTGTCCATTTGAGGGATCTCCCGCCTGTGAGCAAGACGCTCCCTGTCTCTCCTGCTTTTCCCCCTCTTACTTCTCCTTGTTTGTGTCCGCATGGCACCCCGGGGAGCGGGGGGGGGGGGGGGGGGGGGGGGGGGGGGGGGGGGGGGTGACCGGGTGCGTCGCACCAGCAGGCGGACCCGCTCACTGAGTTTCCCCGCACCGGCGCGTCCGCAGGCGGATCAACTTTTCCGTGCGCCGCGCGGCTGAACCGCGCGCCCTCCGCGTCTCCGGTGCTTTCTTTTTTTTGGTACATTGTCGTCGTCGCTTGTCGGTCAACATGCGCGGCCGGGCGGCCGGAGTGGGCCAATAGGATAGCTGCTTGGCACGGCATGCACTGAACACGTGTGATCACACGCAGCAGTGAGTGAAGGGAGAGAAAGACGCAAAGCGCTGCGTTCCAAGTTTCATATTAGTATATGTAAATGGCATCGGCGCATTATTTGTTCGTACTCGCCGATACCGATGCCAGCATTTTAGCGCGGTATCGGGGCCCCTCCCGATACTAGTATCGGTATCGGTGCAACACTAATTGAAATATATAAAAAGTTCCTTTATTGAACATGTGTGAAGAATCACTTGAAAAGGGTGAGCTGCCGGTATCATTACGGAACGCACTTATAACCTTAATATTAAAGCCTGGAAAGCCCTCCACAAAGTGTGAATCTTATCGTCCCATTTATTTAATCAACAATGATGTGAAAATAATAGCAAAAGTTCTTGCCAGAAGGTTAGAAACACATTTGCCATCTATTGTTGCTCTGGATCAAAATGGTTTTATTAAAGGAAGGCAAGGCTCTCACAATATCCGTAGGTTAATAAATATTATATATGCCAAGAAAGAATCACCTGATATGGCTGTGATAGGACTTGATGCGGAGAAGGCCTTTGATAGGGTCGAGCATAAATACCTATTTGAAGTGCTTAACCGTTTTGGCATAGGCAGCTACTTCCTTAGTTGGATCAAAATATTATATCATGACTCAAAGGCTTCAGTGATGACCAACTATAGAGTTTCAGAGCAGTTCTCTCTCTCCAGAGGTACAAGGCAGGGATGTCCTTTGTCCCCTCTTCTTTTCGTCCTAGCCATTGAACCTCTAGCAATTGCGATTAGAAGCAACAGTGTGATAACTGGTATCAAAATTAATAATATTGAGAATAAAATAGGATTATTTGCTGATGACATAGTTCTATTTCTGACAAACTTGAAACAATCTATACCTACTCTATTGACCTTAATAGGAAAATATGGCAGCTTCTCAGGTTATAAGGTAAATGCTTCTAAGTCTACAATCCTTTTTCTGAAAAGATCTGAGAGATTAAGTCCCCTGCTATCTACACATTTTAGAAATATTGTGGATAGCTTTACATACCTTGGTGTTAAAATCACACCTCTAATAGAATCCATGGTACCTACTAACTACAACCCTGTCGTTGAGTCGGTAGTAGAATCTATTAACAGATGGAAATCTTTACCGCTAACTATGATTGGACGTATTAATGTTCTAAAGATGAATATTCTTCCTAAGTTCCTATACCTTTTTCAAACCATCCCACTTGCTCCCCCTTCTAATTTTTTTGTCAAAATGAAACAGCTTTTTTGTAATTACATTTGGAACAGTGGACGCTCAAGACTGCGCATGACCTTGTTGTATTTACCATATGACAGAGGTGGGTTGAAGCTCCCTCACCTCCAGGGATACTATTGGGCGGCCCAACTAAGAGCAGCCTCATGTTGGTTTGAACACCAGTCACCGTTGCACTGGGTAAAGATGGAGGAATTTACAACTTCTAAAATCCCCTTATGCCTCTATCTTTATTCAGCAAATGTGGCCATTCTGAAAAAACACACTGCGAACCCCTTTGTTAGAAACACACTGATAGTATGGCATGAGGTGTTACGTTACCTTGGAGAAAATGCTCCTTTATCCCAGTTTTCTCCTATTTGGGGGAACAGAAACTTCACGCCAGGTACTAACGACCTTGGTTTTAAGTTATGGGCAGACAGAGGTATTAGTCAAATTTCAGACCTGTATGAGAATGACACTCTTTTAAGTTTTAATGAGGTTAAGCAAAGGTTTAGCATTGATTCTAAACATTTTTTCAAGTATCTTCAGATAAGAAGCTTCATAACAAAGACACAGAACTCTGTAAATCTTCCTGGTCCAAATTCCTTAGAAAAAACAGTTTTGAACCATTATGGAACAGCTGGACTAATCTCAAAATTCTATCAGATTATCCTCAGAGGACAAAAGGTTAGCATGGTGTTCAGACCTTACTGAAGGAATCACTGTAGAAGAATGGCAGGATATATGTCACCAATGCCAAGTACAAACAATAAACACAAGGTTCAAACTCCTACAGTATAAATGGGTGATGAGAACATATATTACACCAGAGTTACTACACCGCATTTACCCTAATACCCCAGATACTTGTGTCAAGTGTGGTACACAGAAAGGTAGCTTGTTTCACTGCCTCTGGGAATGCACCCTCATTCAAGAATTCTGGAAAGAGATTATTACAATTATATCTCTGTTCATTAATGAGCAACTTCCTCTTTGTCCCAAACTTTGTATTTTTGGATGTTTCCCTGCAAGCTGTACATTGGACCATAGCAGGAAGAAGATGGTTGTATTTTGTCTTCTTGAAGCTAAACATAAAATTGCACTGTCATGGAAATCTGTTCACAGACCAAGTAGGCAGAGTTGGGTTGAGGGATTACTGCAATGTCTTGCTTTAGAGAAACTTACATATGTTGTTAAAGGGAAGTATAACATTTTTGAGAAGATTTGGGGCTCATTTATGCAATTTCTGGAGGGGAGGGATTTTATTGCAGCGTTGTAGTCTACTGTTTTATATATTTTTTATTTTTACATATGTAACCTTTTTTTTTTTTTTTTTTAATAAGATCACTGATCACATTTTGGATTGTGGGAGCGTTCTAAAAGTACACAATGTGTTTCCATCTGTACATGTTGGTCACTCATTAGCATTATCCTTTTCTTTCCCTTAAACGCCATGATGAGAACCAGTCAGTTACCACAACAGTAAAATATATACCACTTAAATCTATACACTTAGATTATCTTCAAGTGCCTATTTGTACTTATTGATGTGCCTTGTTTTTTTTTTTTGTTTTGTTTTGTTCTGTTTTGTGTCTTTGTACTGTAATTGAAAAAGTCAATAAAAATATTTGTCAAAAAAAAAAGTGCTTTTCATTCAAACAAGCTCAAAGTGGTTTACAGTTCTAAAACAGAACTTTCAAGTAGAGCTAAAACAATATAACGCTAACTAGAAACTGACTAAAATCTACTAAATGCCCATATATTGTCCAGGGTCTGTGGTGCCCTCAGATGGTCTGAGGGCATTCAGATGGTCATGGATGAATTCAGTTGGGAAAGAGATGGGGAGCAGGTGCAGTGATAGCAGGATGTTATGGTGACTTTTCTGCACTCTCAACACGATCCTGGCAGCACTTAGAATACATGACTGTTGTTTCTGGTGACTTATTAAATGCATTTGATACATGATCATGATAAAGTGACTACCAAACCAACTGACACTAATCTGACGTGATCAGAAACAGCAGTTGGAATAATGCATTTTTAACAGTTGCACTTGAGTTTGACTACTTTTTAAGAGCAGCCAAGACACATAAACCAACTCCCCAGAAGGAACAGATAGAAGAGCAGGGGTGACCAACATTTGACTTTAGGTGTACCACTGAATTGTCATCAAAACCTTTCATGAACCACCTCATATGCAAACAGTAAACAATAGATAAATACACATGCAGTGGCTGAGCAAAGAGTGCCAGCACCCCCTTTATACACAATTATTACTCCAAGTCTAGCGGGAAACAGTGGAAAGAAAAAACAGCAACGCTGCTTATGCTCCCAGTGTGTTTATTTAGCAAACACAAATTAACATAAAACAATCAATGGAAAATATTACAATGGAAAACATATGATGGAATGCACAAAGCAACATTATTTTTGAAATGATAACAAGCCATAATAATATATTTACTGAACAATATTTATAGTACTTTTTTTTTCAATCATCTATACTATTTTTTCTATTTGAAAAATAAGTTGAAAAACACTGCATTAGAGCACAGTAATACAGTTGCTAAGACCCTGAGGTCGTATGAAAATGTTTCTATGTTTATACAGTGTTATGTATTGGTGTATGTGCTTTAATCTCCTCTGTGTTATGTTGGGATATCTCTCCCTCTCTGTGGTGCCTGTGTGTGATGGGCTGATTAACTGAGTGAATGATTGACTGTTGAGTGTGTAGGTTGTTCCAGGGAGCTAATTGGTCCCAGCCTCCAAGCTTGCGGTTTCAGAGGCCGGTTTCTCTCAGCTCCAGCGGGCTTTTCTCTCTCTACTTCCAACCAGACCCCCAGCCAAACTGTTTTTGGTGTAAACTGCAATCGATGTGAACTTTTGTGACTGGTTTTGGTAGGGGTGAGTAGCATTTGTGTTTAACCTTATTTTCTCCTGTTTTTGATTAGGAGTTAGGTTCGAGATTTGTCTTTTTGTTTCCTTATTTGGGACTAGGTGGGGCAATTGCTCTGTCAGTTAGCATTGCGTTAGCTGTGCTGCGGTTTAAAACCGTACTCCGTAAAACGGAGGTTTTGGAGTTTAACACGCAGCTGCGCACGAAGTTAAACCTGATTGCTGTGTACTGACCGACACAGGTTCAGCTGATTCCTAGTTAAACTCGGGTTAAACCGGAAGTACTCTGATTTCTCGTTATACTCCAGCAGATGCAGTCTTAACTTAATGTTGGATGCATTTTGTGCTATAATTACCAACAAAAACTTAATGGGAATGTAAAGTGAACTTTAATATAATAAAACGCAAATAATGTTGAAATATATTATGAAATAGTCTAGCCTACTTTTTGTGGAAATCTGAGTCTGGAATCTGAATCTGCCCTCACCTACGTCAATCAATCAATTACTTGTCATTGTTTTCTCTTGGTGTGCATGCAAACGTGATTAATTAATTGAAGACGAATTAATATGCGAGTAATTAGGGTAATTCCACGCCTATAAATTCTCGGAGAAGGAGAGGGTAGTTAGGATGAACATGTCTCGGATAGAGAACTATAACGAGGAGCAGAAGTTATATTTATTGTACTGCATTCGAGGTGTTGTGGACACGGTGGAAGATGCTATAAAGACACCACCACCACGCTCCGAAGAAAGTCTGTTTGGGATGATCTCTCAAACACATTTAACAGTAGATCTTCCAGCAGAAGACCGAGCAGCGCGGCACATTTAAAGAATTTATGGAAGCGCTTGAAAGTTGAAGCGCGTAATGCTATTGCTGAGCGGACGCACGACCGAGACCTGGGCCCCGTGAGCCGTGAAATATCACTGCTCATTCCAAATCTACTATGTCCAATATTGTTATTGTACTAAAGGCCTATCTGGCGTAATAAGTGTAAATGTATCATACATTATTATTAATACTAATAATAATAATTAATAAAACTAATTCTGTGTGTGTCGGTTATAATGGAGCCTTGTTTCATCCTGCAAACTGGTTTAGTCTCCTCTAAAACCATGTCCGTTTCGAGATTAGACTAACACGCACAAAATACGCCCTCTAGTGTCTGATGTGAATTTCTCTGAAGACACAGCAATTGAGATCAAGGTAAAACGCAGCTGCAGGTTAAACCACAGGTACATATGACACAGCAATGGAGCTTAAGACGTCACGTGACTTCTTGCGTCACCGACGAGTTTAAAACCGTGTTAAACTCTAAAAAGTGGCTAAGCTAGCGACAGAGCAATTGCCCCGGTAAGTTTAGGTTGCTTATGTTTAGCTTCTTTTGTTTATTGTTTTGCTGTTAGCCCACCCTGAAGTTAAAGATTGTAAAAACCTTTAAAAAAGGCTGCAAATTCTCGGTTGCTGGTGGTTCTTGGGAGTTGGGAAGAGGGGCATCTCATTAATTCATGTTGCACCAGGGTTCCCCGAGGCTGGGTCGTAACAAAGTGCAAATAATGAATTTTCCAAGTTGATCATCAAAAAAGACACAAATAATAATAATAAAACATACTTGTGTACAGGCATATAGTTCTCTGAATGAAGAGGGAATATACTGTGTCCATTTTGTACCATATTGCCCTCTCTGCCCTGCACTTCTATTGCCATGACACCTGAATTTCCCTGCAGAGATGAATAAAGTAGTATTTTACCTACAGGATTGGAGGCTAGCTCACCTGACAAAGAGACTGACTGGGACATGACAGCACATCTAAGGGGAACATCAATTAGCCACGGCTTCCTAACAAACACAAATGATGATTCTCTTTTCATAGTTTCTCGTAAAATAGGATACCTAATTAAGGCTAGTATATTCATCGAATGGGTGCACATTAAATCTTGACTCTACATAACGTTCTATTGAGACTGGGTTGAGGTGAAAGCCACTGACAAGATGTCATGCTGATACGGTGACATGAATGATTCGTGAATAGCACCTAAGTGGCGATTGACAGTAAATCTCAAATATATCTTGGTTTAGTCCTAACATACTTCGTAACAACAAAACACTTAATGAGAACAAATTGGCTTTGGGTGTTCAGTCGGTAAAACAGGTATCTGAGGTCATATCTAGATTGATGTTGATATTCTGTTTTAACAAATTAAGCCTACATTCAAACTTGAAGCCTATGGTGAATCAATTGTTTTATTCAGTATTTAATCAGTATGAAATGCACATGTTTAAAAAAATGTGTTTTACAGCAGGTCGGGTAGCGGGTGCAGGCATCATTTTGCCTCCAAAAATCAGTGTTGCGGTTCTGTGGGCAAGTTGACTAAAAGCAATATCGGGTTTGGGTCGTCTGCAAGACCTGCCCGTACATCACTTGTAAAGTGATCAAAATACCTTTAAAACCAGGTAAAGACAACACCTACCACATCACAATCACAGGAATGTTTACCATAGGGTTGTGCCGATGGACGACATCGTCCATCGTGATGGCTGACTGACATCACGATGGAGAGCCACCATCGTGATGCCACGCCCCCCTTCGTCCGAAACACACTATAGTCTCTTCTATAGTTATTACCTAAAAACTTTGCAGGGATTGCTCTGTAAATAAATTGAAAATATAACTTATGTCCATATAAAGTGCTGCAAGTTAACTAGGGCTGCCCCCTAATAGTCGGCTTAGTCGATCGACGGAGGCTTAGTCGAATACGTTGTCATTAGTCAAGCAAAAAGTCAAACATAAAAATAACAAGGCATGAGCATCGCAAACCGAATACATCCGTGGTCACAACAAGCCCTGATTTAACTCATCGCTGCAGAAATACTGACCAATACACCTGGGCAGGTATACACCTGGGCAGGTATACACCTGGGCAGGTAGACAGCACTAGACATGTGGGACTCATACCGGTGATTGCAGCTTTAGTTCCCTGTGTCTGATCGCTGTAATTCGGAGCGTGAATATCGGTTGAATATCTAATATATTTTTAACTTTAAAAAACACTTGTATTTTTTAAGACGATAGTCGCACGTCCCTAGTAAATACACCTGTGAAGGTGAACCCTCCCGGGACACCGCTAATAACATGAAGGAGCCGCACATCCACACGTACCGGACACCAAAATACCAACAAACATGTTTTCCATTTGCTTGCTTTTAAATAAAGTTGTGTGCAGTTATATGGTTAAATACAATTATTAAAAGTGTTCATGTCTCCTTCCTGGTCCAGAACCGCTTGATCCATGCCGTTATAGGCGGCTCGCTTCGTGCGTGTGCTTGTAAAAATGATATTTAAGGCTGATTATTACGGTATTGTATTATCTGTAAAGCAGCACAAGGTTAACAGTGTTTCTTTTATAACACTAAGTTAGAGATTAAAAATTAGATTAACGAGATTAAAAAACATAACGCGCTAAACATGACTGTAATTAATTGATCGCAATTAACGCGATAATTTGACACCCCTAAAAATTATATTTTTGAAGTAGAAAAAAATATTTATGTAAAGAGATAGTAACCCCCCCCCCCCCCCCCCCCCCCCCCGACGACGATATCATCGTCCATCACGATGTTTTACTGTAAACATTGTCAACTGCCAATTTAAGGGACATCGCCCAACCCTAGTTTACCAATATCCCAGTTAATATAAAATGTCACAATATTAACATTATATAATAGGTGACACTTGGGGGTCATATCGACACTACAAATAATTTATTCTCAATTATGTAAAAAGTACATTGTAAACTATGGTTAACGGTATAACATGAATCCATGCTGTGTACAGAGCATGTCTCTGGTGGGATGTTTCTGAAAACTTTCTGATACCATGTGAGGAAGCAGCCAGCGATGACATCACCGAATGCGGCTTGACCTCGTCCCCCTCCTCCTCACCAACACAGTTTTATTATTTGTATCCGACAACTTCATGTCCACAGTCTTAACATTTCAACCAATAACACCCGAACGACCCCCCCCACGCCCATATAACACACAGCTTGTTGGTGTGTTTTGCCACCAATCATTTCCCGAAAACACCAAATAACAAATATCCCCTACGTCTTCTCCTACACTAATTACCTGTTTCAAATGTGCCACATTACGGAAGTAAGACACTCTGAATTTCCATTTCACATTGTCTTTAAGGTCTCCATGATACCATTATTGGAGTTTTTAAATGTGCTGATCCAGAAGGTCAGCATTTCATTACTCCTGCCTTTAAAACATCTGAGTATTGCACAAACAAGGGCTTAGGGACAGTCAGACTTCCAGCTGGCCACAGGGGCAAACACATCCCCGTCTCGTTGGGTGATAATTCAAGCTGACAGGGCCTTGCTAACTAGCATGTGCTTGCTAGTTAGCAGTTATAGTCCCTCTCTATTACCTCCCTGCCCTCTCTCTCTTTATTACCTCCCTTCCCTCTCTCTATCCTCGCTCTCCATTACCTCTTTGCCCCTCTCTCTATTACCTCCCTGCCCTCTCTCTCTATCCTCTCTCTCTATTACCTCCCTGCCCTCTCTCTCTATGCTCGCTCTCCATTACCTCCCTGCCCTCTCTCTCTCTCTATCCTCACTCTATTACCTCCCTTCCCTCTCTACCCCCTCTCCCTCTCTCTATCTATCCCAGGGGTGACCAGGCATCAGTTAAGGTCATCCATAGCGCCAGCGGGGGGGGGGGGGGGTCAGACTCAGAATCATACAGTCTGCCATCCAAGACCCCCCCCACCCCACTGCCTGCCTCTCTACAGCTCCACTCTTATTTTGGCACATTTAACATAACTGCTGAAAGCCAAACACATCATCCATCTTCATTAGTGTGATGGGTGTGTGTGTATGGGGGGTGGAGTGGATGGGGGCTGCCATGCATTGCCACTGAACCAATATTTGGACAAAGTCTTTCTTTGGTTAGTGCACACACTCTATGACAGCACCTTGTTCTGTGCCGTGACGGGTGACATCTCGCTCCATACATCTTCATCTGGAGGTTTTAAGTGTCTAGGTCTACAGGAGGTAGTGTGTGTGGATGGGTGGGCAGTGCATTTGTCACAATTAGCTTTGCCTGAAGGAAAAGAATGCTGTTCAAACACACATCAGTCGGGACACAGCAAAGCTATGAAGCTTCAATAAAAGGTAGCTGAGAGTTAAATAAAAGTAAATTACAACCGTTCTGAAGCTAGGTTCACAAAGGTAATATTGGATTAGCCTCCTTGATCACAAATACACAACATGTTTTCCTCATTCAAAATAAAATATAAAATATGTAAAGATAAACTTTAAAAACATGAAGTACAACAGTACTAAATGTTGTGTGTACAAATCAAGATACAGACACATGCAAACACAATTGCATTTGTGTGTGTATTTTTGAGACTATTTTTGTAGCGCCAGATTTGACTTCAATCACAGTATGTCTTTATTTAAGCCTATGATTCAATTGTAGTTCAATTGTTTATTAAACAATAAGCTGTGCTCTGCTGTCACTGCTCCAAAACCAATTTGGCAACAAAAACTAAACAAAACATGAGCTCCACATAATATCTGTGTGTGTGTGTGTGTGTGTGTGTGCGTGAGCAACACTTGGGATCAATTCCTCTCAGTCCACACCCTCTGCAATTTTTCCATCAAGTAAATTCAAGCTTGCATGTCTGTATTCCCCACAGCAGACAAGTCGCAGGATTGGCACATGATGTCACCGTCATACAGAAGTGTTTCTGTCGGCTACACAGTACACATATACAGGTCTGTGTATGGCGGCGGCGTCACTGTCACAACTTCAGCCAGGCTTTAGTTTTTAATTTGTCTGTTTCCTATTTTGCCACACTAACTCATGTCATTTCAGATTCTGCCACTCCCTCCTGCTCTGCATTACCTGCTGACTTCATTCACCTGGCCAGCCCCACCCCCACACTCACCTGCTCCTCATCAGCTAATCAGCCCCTCAGTATATGTACCGGTCCATTTCCCTCAGTTCTCTGCCAGATTGTTCTACATGTTTGCACTAGACTCTCCAGCTTTCTTCTCCCGACTGATCTCCCGTTGCCGACCCTCGCCTGGATCTCGTCTGCCTCTCCTGCCTTGCCCCTCGCCTGGATCTCGTCTGCCTGTCCTGCCTTGCCCCTCGCCTGGATCTCGTCTGCCTCTCCTGCCTTGCCCCTCGCCTGGATCTCGTCTGCCTCTCCTGCCTTGCCCCTCGCCTGGATCTCGTCTGCCTCTCTTGCCTTGCCCCTCACCTGGATCTCGTTTACCTCTCCTGCCTGCCCCTTGTCGGATTTGTTTGCTTCGCGTACTGCATCCATAAATAAAACTGCTGTCTTTGGCGAAAGTGTCGGTGTGGTTTCTTCTCAGAAACACTTGCATGTTGGCGACATTTCCATTTTCAGTGCCATTGTCCCCACGAATCCTCTGGACAACAAAACGACTGAAACCATCAATGCATCTATGAATCCCTATACCACATGGCTTCAATTTGTCATAGGAGTCCATGTGCCAGAGAGCATTAGGCACCTAAAACGCTGCGCTCTTCGAAGCTCCATATCAATGGAGGATCAATGTATGGAATCCAATGACCAAATGAATTGGTCATCATAACGTGATGTACTTTGCTTTTGACTTTAATCACTAAATAGACAGCACATATATTAGATATAAGTACATATACATCATAAGAAAATATTGTTGCTTTTGGTCATTCATAACGGAATGTTAGCAATGAGAAAATCAGAATTACACCTGCCGTGTACTTTATATTCAGTTTGCGAACCTGTGTTAATAACATTTGTCAGGACTAAATATGGAATGAAGCTGAACTGAAATCAATAAAGGGAGAGGAAATATTATACTTATTTGATATCTGTTTATTCTAAAGGCAACAGTAAACTGTTAAAATGTAGTTCACTGAAGATACCAAGTGTTCTACATAGGTTGAGTTCATGAAGTGCTGATGTCTTTGTAGAGCAATAGCACACAGACTCAGTAACATATTAGGTCTTTGTGCAGCTGTAATTCTTGTAATGTTGTACAAGCTGAAGTTCTGGTACTTTTGTGCCTAAACCAGCATTTCTCAAAGTGTGGGTACTGCAGGTGGGGCGCATGGAATGAGAATTTTTTTATTTTATTTTATTTATTTATTTAGTTTTTTCATTCCTTTCTGTTTTGCCGATAAAGCTCACTCAATTAAAACACCCACTCACAATGGATTCCGTAATTGTCCTAAACATGTAAAAAGAACATAAAACAAAAAATGTTTTTATTTTTGTTTAAGTCGGTCGTAGGTCCGGGGTGGGTTATGATTGCGCGCAGCCCTCCCCCCCGCCGGTCGTAGGTCCGGGGTGGGTTACGATCGCACGCACATCCCCCCCCTGCCAGTCGTAGGTCCGGGGTGGGTTACGATTGCGGGCCCCCCCCCCCCCCGTCAACAAAAATTCTTTGCGCTTTACCACTGCAATATGGGACAAGTGGGGCACAGAAAATCCCCTTCTTCTGAGGTGGGGAATGACAGAAAAAGTTTGAGAAACACTGGCCTAAACCATTCCCCTCAGTAGAATTAGCGGCGACAGGAAACCGTGATATGGGAATGCTTAGAGAAGCTCTTGTGGGGTGTCCAACACTAAGCTTTGACAGAACCCTCTCTGATTTACTGCAGTACTGCAATGTGGGTACTGAAGATGAATAAATTATACTTTCAAGAAGTTTTGTTCCCAATAGAATGCATTGCTTAAGTTTTTCTTTTTGGTTTCATCTATTTTTGATGTTTTATATATTCATATCAATGAAACAGAAAGAAATAATTGGCTACATTGTTTTCTTCATAATTGTTATTTTCATTAATGTAATCATGCTACTTCTTTTTCATCTCCATTCCCCCACGTAGCACAGGGTCACAGCTGTCCGAGTGAAAAACTATAATATGGCTGCAATAATCTGTTGAATTAATTTGAATGCAGTGGATGGAGCCTAAGGAGTTTGACTACAGCTGTATCCAGCCAATGTGTGGTGTGTGTGTGTGACATTCAGTACCATGGAGAGAGACCATATTCGAGGAAGCGCATGATAATTTCCCACCCAGGCCATGGAAACATGAGGGGCTTTCACAATGTTTACTGCTTAGCCCCAGGCTAACATTAGGATAGCCCAGGGCTTACTTAGCCCTGAAAAGTCGGTAACCCAGGGCCAGCAAAAGTCAGTGCTAGCCCACTTAAAAGGAACTTAGTGTGAACTTTCACTTTCTTAGCCATGGGCTAAAACCTCTCTTAGCCAGAGCTAAGTAAGGAGTTAGCCCTGGGCTAACCATTGTGTGACTGCCCTATTGTGCGTTCCGTTTCTAGTGTTTTCAATCTTACTCTAATGTAAGACTGTAAGGGCTGTGAAAGCCATTAGTCATCTAGCTAATGGAGTAATTAGCATTGATGGCATTGCTCTGAAATAAAATTGTGTGGCTTGGACATCTAACCACCCCTGCTAAATGTGTAGAGTGACACTGAACAGAAGCACTGTTGCAATGAGCTACACGTTAAAGGTACGAGGGCTGCAATACTATAGTATTTGCCTAGAAACCATCCGAACACCTATCTTTTTTTCTCATGTCTTAACTTGGTTTTCTTCATTCCAATGACCTTTTAGAAATGCATGCTTCTTGGTTCGACTGAGTTGAGATCACATATTCCTGTGTACATAGCCAAGGTGTTATGACTTCTAGATCAAAGCTCACACACCATGGGGCTGAACATGTTGAATAAAAGTCATATTGTATGTATCATACAATATTTACACAACATTTACTGTTTACTAGGGGTATTTATGAGATGACTGAATTGAAAATTCACTTGAAGACATATGCGACTAGTGTTGCTTTTGTCAACAAAAATTATGACTAAATATCGTCGTCAACGAACCTTTATCACGTGACGAAAACGAGATGAGACGAAAATGGTGGTCATGTGACAAAAACTATAATCAAATTTGTAATGCAATATTGTTGACGAATAAAAACGGGACTAAATGTGGTTTGCAAAATAAAAACTCTGCTAAAATATCTCTTCATTTTCGTTGACCAAAACGAGACGAGACGAAATGTTATAACGTTATTTCGTCTTGCTATTATTATTTTGAAATATTTCTGTTTCTTGAGTCTCGGGGCTGCATCAGCGCACTGCGAAGACGCAAGCGACGGCACTTCCTCAATCCCCACTCACGGCAAGTTAAAGCCCTTTTCACACCGGGGGCGTTTTTTTTCGTGCGATTAATTCGCACGTCAATATGTTTTCTTACTGTTGTTTTTGTCATGAGTATATTACGCGGCGAAAAAGCGACGTCATTTTTTTCCAAAGGAGGTCAATTTTTCTGAGCTTTCACACAGCGAATAAAGAAATCAACCAATCACGTTACAACGTCCGACAATGGCAGACCTGTTGATTGTGTTTCTCATCACCCTGTATTATCTGATAAAGGCGCTAGCATCCCCAGAAGGACCTCAAACTGTCCCAGCGACATCCTACAATATGTCCGGAACCGGCCGTGGCAGAGCTTCAGCTCCTGTATTATTATATATTATATTATTATATTAGTATTATTATATCAGTGTTTCCCATACATTGATTTATTTGTGGTGGCCCGCCACAAAATCAACATTGACCGCCACATATTGATTTTATTTTTTCTAACTATTTAAAATGGGTAAAATCTTATTTAATTGTAGAGCTGCGCGCAGCGCATCAGCCCCTCCCCCCACTTTCGCTCTGTCTCGTGCTCCCTCTGACCCGTCTGTGAATAGCCCCTGTTGTGGTTATATATTATTGTCTGACTATCTCTTAGTGACATTCGTGGGTCTCTAATCTGGTTGTGTTAAATTAATAATCCACACGGAGGCGAGGCTGTAACTGACAAACTCTTTACTCGGCGTTAAACTCGATGACAACAGACCTAAGTAATCACACTCTGCGCACCTCGAGTGCGCAGTCTAATAGTCGAGCACCGAGTGCCCGGTCAGATACACCACAGCCCTTCCTCTCTGTGAACACTCAATGTTCATGCACAGGAAGGATTGTTTTTCCCGAAAGTCTGATTTATGTGAAAAAACACAGAAAATCGAACCTGTTCCGAAAACTTTAATGACGGACGAAAGTTTCGGAGTCGGTGTGTACACGTGATTGACACAATGTGAGGTTCTATTTATTTTTAAACGTGCGACAATTTCGGATGAAAAATACGGACTTGGTGTGCAAAGGCTTAATGTTAATTATTTAACAATGACGCTGAATGTTTGCTCCCTCAATCCAGATGAATATTGAAAAATACTTTCAAAGATTCAAAAGGGCCCCCCCCCCCCCCCCACCCCCGAGGCTACCACCACAAATAGAATCTGTTTCTGTGGGAAACACTGTATATTATTATTAGCGGAATTCTCCTTCTCTACGTTTTAAAATGGGATGTACCCAAAATCTCCTCTTCTTTTGTGGAGTGAGGAGGGCTAGGACAAGATCCTCATCACTGGATGATGTTGAATCCATCAAGTTTTCTGGAGGATGGCGCGAATCTTTCCCAACCTTTTATTGAACAATTGTCGCAACTGTCGCAGATCCGCATCGCTGCCGGTATGAATAGTTTGGATGCGAAATATACGCAGGTGAGTATTTTGCATTTTCGTGTCGTTTATTCGTCACGCCCCCTGTGTGTAAAGGCCTTAAAGGCCATGGTGCAGGTTAAACACCACTTTCGATTAATGGGTACATAAAGCACTCAAGATATGTATATAAAGTTAGAAATGTCTCCAAAATGGTGTTAAAGTCTAGTTTTTGTCGTTTTTGGTAGCAACGGTTCTTTTTAACACAAATCGGCGATGATGTCACATGAGTGAGACGTGTGGAAGGAAGCCTCAGCCTTGTACTAGAACTATGGCGTCTTCGTTAGAAAATTAAACCTGCAAAACGGAAAAATACATACTGCTATTGAAATTATTTTAATACACCACCACAGTAGCGCTATGCTGCTATAAATGTAATTTTCAGTTTTGATGTCGGGACGTCCCTGGCGGGCGGACATTATTGTTTAACACATTGAACGTGGGGTAACTCCCCCCCCCCCGGGCCGGCTACTAAACATTGGCGAAACAAACCTATTTTAGTCTCAATAACAACATGCAACGGCGAAGGCTTTATTTCTTATTTCTCTTTAATTGTGGCAAGACCCACAATGTTGGTGAAGTGTCCTGGTGAGTTGCTAGCTACCATTTAGAAACGCAGCAACGAGCGCTGGAGCGGTCTATGAACAGCAGTGCATAGTGCAGTGCAACCGTCCCTTGAAACACGGACTCGTCCCGTATTTAGAAACAAAAGCAGCCGTCCCGTATTGAGCTGAACAGCACTTTGTCCCGTATTACTGTGAGAGTCAAAACATAGCCATATAGTAAAATGCCAATGGAAAAAGAATAACAGAGCGCGTTATATGGACATGTACGGTAAAGTTGTTCCCGGGCCCTGTCCTGTTCTGTGACCAATGAGCTGACAGCATATTCACACACGAGTATGACGATACAGAATACGCTCATCCCATTGGTCGAGGTACTGTCGCTCACGGAGAAGATAGCGGAAGACAACAAAGCAGCACGGGTGACGCTGACAGTGAGACAGACGCCGGCACCGCTTTACGGGGCGGTACACCTTCGAGCAGCAATGCGACGAGTACATCAACTACTGCAAATACTGTTGATAGATTGATAGATAAATGCTATATGTATTTATCTATTTATCTGTATAATATGCTGAACAATCTCTTACTAGTCTCTCTCTACTCGTCTCTCTCAATGGTCTCAAGGCGGGCTTTGGTCTGTCGTCTCACCGATGTGACGTCATGCAATGCATTGTGCGGGGAATGAGAATCAATCCCAAACTGCTAAAATAGTAGCTACTTTTTCGTATTATATTACGTTTTGTGATACCCAACAACATCAAATACAATTAATAACAGTTTAAATGTTTATTACCAACAAGCAAATACGCAAATTGGTTAGAAAAATAAACCTGCACCACGGCCTTTAAAAAGCTCAAACAAAACCTGGCAGGTTAGCCATGTGTGTGTACTTCTTACATGTTTGGTGGGTAAAATAAATATGTTGTACATTCAAATCAGAGCGTCTTCTGTGTCTGGAATTGAATGTTTTCTTGAGTCTATAAGGTAACAATAATATAATAATAAGATAACCTTGTTTGACTTGTGAAATGGGTGACTTAAAGAAAATTCTGGTTTTGTCTATACTATACTAGGTACTTGTACTATATTAACTGGGTTAAATAGAATTGCATTACTAAAAAGAGACTAAAATACAATTTTCATTGACTAAAACTAGACTAAAATGTCATCAGTTTTTGTCGACTAAAACTAGACGAAAATAGTCATGGATAATTCTGACTAAAATAAGACTAAAATGCTCAGACTTTTAGTCGACTGAAACTTGACTAGACTAAAAAGAGTATAAACGTGACTAAAACTAATAAAGACTAAAATGACAGTTTGACACAAAGACTAGACTAAAACTAAAATGAAAACAGGCCGCCAAAAACAACATTATATGCGACTATCATGTCTTAGATAACGAAGGTAAGATAACAAAACAAAATAAATTGTTTAGTTTCATGGGAATTTTCAGATTTTCTATTTTTGTAATATACTACAGACAGAAGTTTGTGGCTGCTTCAGGTAATTACTTAAATGAAACTATAACTAACCAAAACGTGGCCTGGTTACTGGCCGTGAATAATTTGCTCGACTTTCTTGGGCCTCATGTAACATTCTCATCACCAACACCAGCAGGACTGGTAAAAGCAGATCCATGATGAGAGGGTTAACAGTATAACCACCCCACAGCCTGAAGACGGTAGCTGTTTGGGTCAGCAATCATAACTCTACAAGATGTCCAGGTATTAGGTTTACTGCAGCGGCCTTTAGGCCTTTGCTAAACTCCTTTTTATTGAAAATGTTCTTTTTTTTTTTTTTACCACGCTTTTCATTAGAAGTTTTAGTAGTAAAGTAACACTTTCCTTTACGTCACCTTTCTGCGTCTACATTTAAATAAAGCTAGCGCGGGCAGGGCATTTTGGATCTTTTCCAGGGCAATTTTATCAAATGTTAGGAAATACCTTCATTGTTCTGTGTTGCATGACATACCAATATTCAATTACTCCAACGAAGAAGAAAAAAATCTGGACCGGCTTTGCAAATACAGATGTTTTTATTTTACAGGGGCATTTAAAAGTCCCCCTCATCCCAATTTTGAGGGCAAATTGCCCCAAGCCCCATGTTAATTTGTCAGTAATTCTGTGTGTCCAGTTACTTTCTCTTGCTTATTTTCTATTTACCTAGCCTTTGTTGTGCAACTATAAACATTAGGCTACCAATACAGCAGCAACTTGGATTCTGTTAACTTATAGTATAATACTCAAGGTGAGCGAGGCATACTTACCATCTTCAATACTTCTGAATTAAGATAGTTTGTTACAACTAATCCTCAGAGACAACTACAGTTGTTTGGCTATTCAGTTATTTTGATATTTTGTTTTACATGTAACCCTGTACTGTATTGCTTTACTACCTTTGTTATCACCTTTGAAAACAAACAAACATTGTTGTACATATATATAAAATATTTTCATATATTTGCAGTATGAGGTTAAAGATAGATCACACAGACCTGACACTAGACGTGATAAATATGCTGAAAGCAAATATGCTACTTATGATATGATATACTTATCAACATTAATAAGGCACTATCATAGTCATCTAATTATGTTTGTTTTTATTACTGTAACAGAATTAAATTACCAAAATATAAATATTGGTGGCCACTGGCTACTGTCTGACATGCAGGCCAGTAACTATGGCACTAGAAGGAAGCACATCTTTATCAAGTAACATAGAAAAGCATGTTGGACTGCCACCCTGCCTCTAGTCATCTACATGTTGTATGTTGCAAGCAAGTATGACTTAATTTAATGTATTTCATTCAGTTTAAAGGGTAAACACTGGATTGCATGGTTTGATTCAACTATGCCATCCAAACACATGTTGATGTGCAAATGCAGTTTCTGATTTGCCATTTGCCATTTATCATTTTTTGGAAAGTAACACCCCCCATGGGTTTATTCCAGCCAATGGGATACAGAACCTTCATGAGTCTGTGCTCCACCATGGATTGTGCGGTCCAAAAGGATTTTTTGTACATGTTGGATACATGTACAAAAAATGCAAATGCATTAACATTTTGAGCTGTGTTCTGCACTTCTCTTTTACCATGTTTCTTTAGTGTTCCATTTCTATTAGGCTACTTTTGCATTCCAGCTTTAATGTACAACTATTTTTTTTTTGGATTTAAAATATCTTATCTGGACATACACACATGTTCAAAAACGCCTCCAAAGACTAGATACTATGACATCTTGGGGGGTAGAGAAACATGTGCTGCCAATTCTAGATAAATGCCATTTGCCACTTTGATTGTATGTTCAGTTGTGTTCAGTTATTTAGCAGTACACACACACACACCACTGTGTGTGTGTGTGTGTGTGTGTGTGTGTGTGTGTGTGTGTGTGTGTGTGTGTGTGTGTGTGTCAGGCCCGGCGCCACGAGGGGTCTTAAGGGGGCTTAGCCCCCTCAGTTGTATTTTTCCCCCGTCTGTTTATGCTTTCTGTATCAATAGAAAATATAAATAAAAAATATTTAGCACTGCTAGTGCTATGTTCTTACGTGAGTGTGATTAATAAATGTATTCTTTGATTTTGAAACAGTAGCCTTATGTTGTTATTTAGCCATTCTGAGGCTATTCCATGGTTAAATCAATGTGATGGGGAAAAAAATGCTCCCTCGTGTGTGTGTGTGTGTGTGTGTGTGTGTGTGTGTGTGTGTGTGTGTGTGTGTGTGTGTGTGTGCGGGCAAGTATGTGCATGCGTGCGAGAGACCCAAATCACAAGTGTAGGCCTACTTTAAATACATGAAAGGGATTTTGAAAGTAGAGAATTACAGCAATTGAGACCGCAATTAATGGTTTGCAGTGTTGTTACTAGCACAATGCGATCAACTTAGAGCTGCCATTTGGCAATTATGGGCGCACCGCCGCTCTATCATTTGGTCTTTCACTCCATTCTTCTGGTCACCAAATGTAAGCAGGAAATGTGAATGAATAGACTAGAAAAATTATAAGCGGTACAGCCACCAATTGTAGGCTATACCGTAGCATTTTGTATTCAACTCCTCCAACAGTTATGCGATATCAACTTACTAATAGTGTGGGCACGCCGGCGACCAAGGCGTACAGCAGGAGGGGGGGGATGGCGCTGTTCTCCTCCGGTCCGAGGTACGGTTTAGTGTACGCGCTGTCGTAGCAGAAAAACCCTTGGACGTGCACGTTGAACGTGTCCGTGTACTCGAAGTAGTACGCCAGCATGACAGTCCCGGCCATTATCACGAGCTGAAAATAAAGCATGATCGAAAGCGGTTGGGTTACGAACATTTAACAAATCCGCGTCAGTTGAGCGCCAATGGTGGAGATGAGAGCTCGTGGCTCCGCTCCTCCACCTCCTTTCCTCCCCCCTTCCTTCCCTCCTCGACTCCCTTTCTCTCGCCCTAGCAGCGCGACGAAACGACGGAGAAAGCTCGCCTGTGACCGCTTATGCCCTCCTCTCTCCTGGCGCTGTGTCTCGCTAACGAGCGCATGACGACTCGCGGCGGTGAGCGACGAGTCGCTTTTTAGTCACGGTGGACACGCGCTCCGCTCGCCGCTTTCCCGCCCTCTCTGCTTCTCGCGCAGCAGAGCGGTGAAGGGTGGCGGGGGCACGCGGGGGAGGAGGAAAAGAGGGGGTTATGGGGGGGGGTGTAGTGAGAAAAAACGGGGTATGTCAGCAGCAAGCGTATTTCGGTGACTACGGGGCGAATGCCATATCCCTGTGTGTGTGTGTGTGTGTGTGTGTGTGCGTGCGCGCGCGCGCGCATTTGCCAAATGAAGTGCAGCAGGTGTAGAACTGTAACGGGTGCGCAGCCACGTTTCATTCAAGCGTGAAGTGGAAAAAAACGTGAGCGAGTGAGAACATGGGAGACAGCGAATGATGAAATGATGTCATGCATGCACACACACACGCACGCGCACGAACGCACACACCTTGTTTTAAAGTAACCATGTAATCATGTATGCACGTTAATTTGAAGTAATCAAACTATAGCCTTCGCGCGTCCGCGTTTGGAGAGCTGTAGGCTATTAATTCAGGCGTGACGCGCGTGTGCGCATGTTAATGATTAGATCAATGACATCGAAGACAAGGTAATAAAGGTCAATAACAACCTGCTGCAACTGTATGTCGAATATGGCCGTCATCGAGAGAGAGAGAGAGAGAGAGAGAGAGAGAGCGAGGTTATACTAAATCAAGGCGGGGCCTTCCATAGCTTCGTGACAAGCGGTGATGAATGGTGTCATTAGCGTGTCATGCTGTCACTGGTCCTGGTCCAGGTGCTGCTATTCATTGGCTACTAGGCTGTCTCTGGAAGCTAAACTCATAGCACATGGCATTTTATCAAAAACTAAATAGTAGGTCAAATTCATGTAAATACAAAAAACAGCCACATGCACAATTAGAAATACTCAGGGTTTGTAGTTGTTTGTAGGTATTTCATGTGTCTCACAAACTGTTGAATGTTGAATCGTCCAATATCTCATGTCACAATCATTGATCAAAGAAAAAAAAAATTACCTCATCACCCACTGTCTAGCAAATGGGTACACAAATAAAGTGCAAATTCCCAATGTGACACACACACACACCATCCAATCTACAAACGGGAGGCTCCAAAAATCAACCAAAAAGGAGGAGGCATGTGGATGTGAGGCCTTGGTGTGTTTAGCGACTGTGCTCCTGTTAAACACACTTCAGCTCTCTCTGGGGACCTTTAACTGCTCCATCTGTCATCGTCCCTTTCTCCTCCTCCAACATGTTTATGTACTTCTATAAGCCTCTACGTGTCCCGCTGAAGCACTGGCTTACAGGTCCCATACGATATATAGTCTCCTGTTAAAAGAAGTGAATCGAGGCCTTATGAGCATTTTGCGCTTGCTGTGAGGCCTAGCCGACAAGTGGAGGCATCTTATTTTTGAAAGCAGGTTGATGTTGAGCTCTAGGGGGCACTGTGTTTGCTTTCATCTGCCTCTTTATTCTTTTTTTGTACTTCCTCACACAGCTGTTGGATAAAAGTGTGTATAGTGTGTCTAAAATAACACTGACGTGAAGACGGGACCATAGGCAAGGCATCCTAACCTGTATATTGGGCCTACATGGTCAGAGTCTTTGATTATGTTAGATTTAGATTTAAAAACAATTAAGTCATGAGGTGATATTGGTGAACATAGATCTACCCATGAATAGGCCTACGTTGGTATTTTGGGATATAAATTGTGATTCTAGAGTCTACCGGAGCACACTGCATTACATACCAGTAATTACTGTATGATGCAGTGTGCTACTGCACACAGGGTGATACATATGATTTAATGATCCATTTCATGCAGGCAAGCAAAGCCTTTTAGAACATTACACAGATGACTGTGCTATCATATTTCTTTTGTCTTCGTTAAATTTAGTGTAAAATTGGTGCATGTCATTTTGTTCGAAAACATGTGGTTTTGTAGTTAAGATTAAGAAAAAAAAAATATATATATGATTTGGAAAAATTGAAATTGTTCGAGGGACAAAAATATATATTTTCCATGAAATTGTATGAATGGTCCATGAGTGCAAATGGTCACCATGCCAACAGTAGGGGCTCCCACTGATGTCCTCGAAATGAAAGCAACAAAACACACTTGTGGGGGCTAATTAAATTGCTGCTACAGAAAATTGGATATTAAAATAAAAGTTTGAAAGCACTCCACACTTTGCTGTTCTTCTGCTTCTTATGAAGGTGAGAGGGTCCCCTCTTCAACTCCCCATCCCGCCCCCTCCAGGTGCTTCTTTCAAGCTTCGCTGTTTGTTGTCCCAGAGCGTAGTCGTGAACATCAGAACACAGTGATAAGACTGGTTAAAAGGAAATTGTCACTTCTAGGAGTGAAAATTAAAGTGTAAAAGCAAATGCCTGCGAGCCGCAGCTATAGACGAAGGATTAAAACGTTGATGAATTAAAATGTTTTGATTTCAAATTGCCTGAAAAAAACATGCAATGTGGAACCCCCTCTGGTCAGATCGTTGGTTCTAGTCCTTTTTAGAACTATCGATACAATGCAAACATGGGCTATTCCCTTACTGTGTAATAATGGAACTATGATGTACAAGGGACATATTACTGAGGAGAATTGAGAACATCCAGCTTATTCTCTTAACTTGATTATTTTACTGTTCGAGAACAAAAAATAGTATTTTGAATGGTCTCGATGGTCAATGATAGCCAAAATCTTCATTTATTAAGTACTTTTAATAACCACTGCAGCCACTTTAAATACATCCATGTCATGCATGCAGTGGAAACAGCCGCAGCTTATCAGCCAAACAGTTTGAGGTCTGCCACATGGGGCATCAAGGGCCAAAACCAGCAACTTTCTGGTTGTAAGAAGCGTGCCTTCTGGAATACTGCTTGCCTTAATCTACTCTGGAGAGGTCCCCTGAGGCCCGCCATTGTCAAGTGTGACTGATGACAAGCGATTCAAAATCCCACGACACACCATGGAGACAAACATGAAAATGGTGGGACATTGTGAATTATTATGACATGAATTGAATTATTGTTCATTATTCATTCTCAATTCAAAGTCTATTGTGACAAGTCTATGTTTTTCTGAGGTGAAGTTTCTTTTTAAGCAACAAATGTTTGGTAAGCTCAGGCAGTTTGGTAGCTATTTCACTGTTGTAATGTGAACCACATCGATCTCCAGCAAGTAAGCATCTATAAATAGCCCCTCCCCACCCCCTCTATATTTGTGTTAGAGGAAGTGCTTACATCGTGTTTTTATTACATTGTTATGCCCACGGCCATGTCGTGACCCAGATACAACACATAGCTACACAGAAAATCAGCCTGTTAGGAAATAATAATAATAACAATAATAATAACAATAATAATAATAATAACCGTAATAATAATAATAATAATAATATAAATGCTGAGAGAGGTTGACAAAAGATTAATTGAAAAACTGTGAGAACAAAACAAGAAACATTATCAAAAATAAATAATACTAAAATGCCATGAAAAAAAGCATTTCTGATTTGTGCATTTTCCCTCTTCTCTTTCATTCTTCATGCAAATCAAGTGGTGTGCAGTGGAGGGGGTTGATTTCATCATTGCGTCTGAATAAACAGCGCTTATTAAGAGGCAGCACAGCCAAGAAGCAAACTTCAAAGTAGCCCGTTATCACGGGGATGAGGCTTATCTGGCATGTCATACTTCATAAGAAATTCATGGGCCATCGTTGTTTACGTGACCCGTCCTCTTGTGATGAATTGAGGGTGGCTACTGTAGGCCAGACCATTTTCAAACAAGAATAATTGTGGCAGGCAGGGGGGTGAGGGATGGGTGTGGGGGGAGTGGACGATTCAATAGCACTGTTGAGTGTCAGCCTAGAATCAACGTTTCCTCTTTGTATGTTAGGGCTGGGAAACAACTTTTTATTGCCATTAAAGCATCATCTGTGTATAGACCACTGTGGATGGAAAGATTTTTTAAATATACTTTGATGCCCCAATATCCCTTTCTGACAGCACCAACTGCACGGATGTGTGCTAGAACTAGAACATTGAGATTGAAACTAGCAGTGCCAGCAAGGTTTTTTGCTGAAGAGGGATGAGGAGTGGTTTTGTTTTAAACTGGAAAAAAATGTTCATGGAGCTACAGATAGAATTGCACACAATGCAACTTGAATGCGTCCTCGCTATTGGTTTGCAATTTGCATTTGGCCCCATTTCAACAGTCTCCAAGATCAGAGGATGCAAATTATATGTTGTTTATGTGTTGATGTAATGAGTGCTAATTTCAAATTGAATTGTGTTATGAATGCAATCAGTCTTAATGTCTTACAATCAGTGGCCCTGTTTACACAAGCATTTTAACCTCTTCAAAATCAAGATTTTAAAACAGTTTAGAGATCGCAATGCAAAGAAGTTGTTTTCTCCATCCAAACAGATGGGAATGGTTGAACGCTAGATGTAGACAACTGTGAAGGGGGCGTGGCTTAGAGTTGTCTCCGAAGAAAGGAGGCGGGGCGGCTCAATTGCGGGAATCGACGCAGCTGTGGGGGAATAATGACTGATCGACTATATATACACTCATGTTTGTTCTGCTCTGCCCCTACAGTGAGGCCGGGGTCCGCACTCCAGGATTATTGAACCGTTGTATGCTGTGTGATTATTATTGTTGTTATTTCCGTGTGAATCATTGTGTGTCCGAGTGGACAGTGGGGTGCGGCACAAGGTGTCGGCCCGAAACGGAGAGAACAAAATACGACAAAGACTTTTGCTGTGACTCGCCTGGTTTTATTCCCTGAACCCTTCATAGCAGAGACAATTGCTACAGTAGCACCTGAACGGGACGTTTTTAGGGGAAACCATGGAGGCGGGGGCTGAGTCATGCTCATCCAGGCGCTGCACATGATCCAGGCCACACAGGAGAGCCAGATCCAGGCGCAGCACCAGCAGATCCAGGTGATGTTGGAAATGGCCCCACATGCAGAGGATGCCTTTGACCAGGTGATAAAAATGGACAGTCGGTACGCCCTGACGGCCTTGTCACCTTTCCCCACTTCATGATAGTTAGGGACAGGTTATGTCAGAGTTGTGGATCGAGCCCGGATCTTCAGGTCCACAGTTCTACTCTAAAACCCAGTGAACAAAAAGGGAAGGGTATAACCTCAAGTGCAGAGATGGTTTAACTGAAATGTTGTTTATTTATAACAAAGTCTTTGGGCTAAAACACAGAAGAGCAAAAAACTCCAAAGCAAGGTCAAAACTCCAAAGTACAGAAGACCATAAGAATCCAAAGGAAGGGCAAATCCGAGTGGGTAACCCAGAGAGCAGGCAGCGGTCAAAACACAGAGGATCAATAATAAAGTCCTTTTCAAAACTAAGCTTGGGTCAGAGCTAGAACGTGGCACACCAAAGACTAAGCACTGAACATAGTAAAAGGCAGGGCTTAAATACATGGCTTAATTAGTCATGTGACAGGAGCAACAAGGCACAGGTAAAAGGAGTAATTGGGAACACAAGGGAACAGAAAATACCTAAATAACACATGCACAGCCACTAGATGCCGCCAAAGTCCAAAATGCAAAAACATGTCTCAAAACCATGACAGGACCCCTTCCCCTAGGAACGTCTCCTGACGTTCCCAGGGTGGTCAGGGTGAGCAACATGAAAGTCCTTTCGGAGGTCTGTATCGAGAACGTCCCGTGCTGGAACCCAGGTACGTTCCTCTGGGCCGTATCCTTCCCAGTCAATCAAGTACTGCAACCCGCCACGAACCTGACGGGAATCCACAATATGGCGGATGGTGAAGGCTGGTTGGCCTCCAATAACACGGGGGGAGGGGGTGTTTCCGGGGCAGGGGCAAGAGGGGAAGTGAATACAGGGCGTAATAGGGACACATGGAAAGTGGGGTTTATTTTAAGGGAGCGAGGCAACTGGAGGCGGTAACACACAAGATTAATTCTTCGGACCACCTTGAAGGGGCCCACATAGCGAGGGGCCAGCTTGCAGGATTCCACCCGCAGTGGGAGGTCCTTGGCGGACAGCCAAACCCTTTGACCAGGGCGGAAGCTGGGGGCTGGCCTCTGAAGCCGGTTAGCTTGGCGCTGGTTCCTTTTGGAGGTCTGCAGGGGAGCCCATCGGGCCTATTTCCAGGTCCTTTTACACCGTCTCACGAACTGTAGCGCCGACGGAACACTCACATCCCTCTCCTCCTCAGGAAACAAAGGTGGCTGAAATCCAAACTGACACTGGAATGGAGACATGCCAGTAGATGTGGACTGGAATGTGTTGTGGGCGTACTCGGCCCACGGCAGCCGGGAACTCCAGGATGATGGGTTGTCAGCCACTAGACTCCTCAGGGATGCCTCCAGCTCCTGGTTGACCCTCTCAGTTTGCCCATTGGATTGGGGATGGAACCCAGATGTGAGGCTGGCCGTGTCGCCAATCAGTTTACAGAAGGCCCACCACACCCCACCAAGGACCCCTGTCGGAAACAATGTCTTGGGGAAGCCCATAGACTCGGAAAACATGTTCAAACATTAGTTTAGCAGTTTGAAGAGCAGAGGGTAACTTTGGCAAGGCAATAAAGCGACAGGACTTAGAGAACCTGTCTACCACTACTAAAATGTGTTACCTTCAGAGGAGAGAAGGCCAGTAATGAAGTCCACTGACAGGTGTGACCAAGGACGACCAGGAACAGGGAGAGGGTGGAGAAGACCTTGAGGACGTTGATGCTGTGTCTTACTTCGAACACAGACCGTGCATGCTGCCACAAACGACTTGACGTCTTTCTCCATCTCTGGCCACCAGAAACATCTCTTCAAAAATTCCAGAGTCCTTTGATAGCCAGGATGTACTGCCAGGCATGAAGAGTGCCCCCACTGTTATACTTTGGACCTCACCTTCTGGGGAACAAAAAGACGATCTGATGGACCCATTCCAGGTCCTGGATCCCGCTGGAGAGCTCTTCTGACCTCTGTCTCAATGCCCCAGCGGATAGGAGCCATAATCCTGGAGCTGGGAATAATGGGACACTTGTCTTCCTCGGCGCCAAGGGCCTCAAACTGTCTGGATAGGGCATCTGGTTTCTTATTTTTGGTGCCTGGTCAGTATGAGATGGTGAAGTTGAACCGGGGAAAAAAAAGTGCCCACCGAGCCTGGCGGGGATTTAATCTCTTGGCCTGTTTTAAATATTCCAGATTTTTATGGTCAGTCCAGACTAAAAACGGATCTTGGGCCCCCTCCAGTTAATGTCTCCACTCCTCTAATGCCATCTTGAAAGCCAATAGCTCTCTGTCCCCAACATCATATCGGGCCTCAGTGGGAGATAGGCGATGAGAGTAAAATGCACAAGGATGCAACTTCCCATCGGAGATACGCTGGGAAAGAATTGCACCAACCCCCACATTGGATGCATCCACCTCTACAATGAAAGGCAGAGAGGGATCTGGCAGTGCAAGGATAGACGCAGACAAAAAACGCTCCTTGAGTAGTCTGAACGCCTCTTCAGTCTGAGGACTCCATCTGAATGGCACACCGCCCTTAGTGAGGGCAGTGATTGGTGCAGCCACAGTGCCAAAGTTCCTCATAAATTTCCTGTAGAAATTGGCAAATCCCAAGAACCGCTGGACCTCTTTGACAGACCTAGGGGATGCCCAGTCCCTTATAGCCTGAGTCTTCACAGGATCCATTTGAACACAGCCCTCCTTCAAGATGAACCCTAGAAAAGTCACCTCAGACACATGGAATTCACATTTCTCCGGCCTAACAAACAGGTGGTTCTTCAGCAGCCTCAGTAAAACTTGCCGGACATGGTGACGGTGATCTGAAAGGAACTTAGAGAAAATCTAAATATCGTCAAGGTAAACAAAAACAAAGTGGTTAATCATATCTCTGAGAACATCATTTATAAGGGCTTGGAACACTGCAGGTGCATTAGTAAGACCAAATGGCATAACTTGATATTCGTAGTGCCCTGTTGGAGTGTTGAAAGCGGTCTTCCATTCATCCCCCTCGCAGATGCGAATGAGGTGGTACGCATTTCTCAAGTCGAGTTTGGTGAAGACCTTGGCACCCTGGAGCAAATCAAAGGCAGTAGACATTAGTGGCAGGGGGTAGCGATTACGGATGGTTATCTTGTTTAGGGCCCGGTAGTCTATGCAGGGTCGAAGCCCTCCACCCTTCTTGCCCACAAAGAAGAATCCAGCCCCGGCTGGAGAGGTGGAGGGTCGAATAAATCCAGTAGCCAGGGCTTCTTTAATGTATTTGTCCATGGCCTCACATTCTGGCAAAGACAGGGAGAAGATACGCCCATGGGAAGGACTGGTGCCAGGCAAAAGCTCAATGCTACAGTCATGACCTGTGAGGGGGCAACGTAGATGCTCTTGCCTTATTAAAGACTTCTTTCAGGTCCAAATATTCAACAGGAACTTGAGATAGCTCCAAGGCATCAACAGGTTCCACTAGTGGTCGAGCAGAACTTGGCAGGAGACAAGTGGGTCCCCACTCAAGAACAGTTCCAGTGACCCAATCAATAGAGGGATTGTGCCGGTTCAGCCAGGGAAAATCAAGAACCACTGGGAACCCGGGTGAGTCAATCAGGTAGAGGGTAATTTCCTCCCGGTGAATGTCTGACTGGAGTCTCAGGGGAGCAGTGGCAGCCGACACTCTTCCTTTACCTAGGGAGCGACCATCAAGAGCAGAGATAATGAAGGGAGGATTAACTGCAATCTGAGGCACCTGCAGGCGTCGGGCTACATTAATGTCCATAAAATTCCCGGAGTCGATGAAGGCCTGAATAGTGTGTCGCTGCTCTCCCCATGATAGACATACAGGTAAGAATACTCCTGCACCCGGGGAATCGGGAGAGAATGTTGCCCCAGTCACAGTTCTCCCTAATCTTGACGGGGCTGACCATTTCCCGGGCAGACAGGACAAGAGGTTCGGAGGTGGCCTGCCTTACCACAGTAATAGCATAGCCCCTCCCTTCTACGGCGATCCTTTTCAGCTTGCGAGAGACGGGTTCCTCCGATTTGCATGGGCTCAGGATCACCGGACGATGTGGAAGCAGGACTCCAGGATGGAGCTGGAACATCAGCCGACCTTCGGGCGTGAGGTTGGGTACGGTGGCGCTCACGCAGGCAGTTCTCTAGCTGAATAGCCAGGGAGACCAATGTCTCAAGGTCATTGGGTGTCTCCACGGTAGCCAATCCATTCTTCAGGACATCAGACAACCCGTCATAGAATACTGAGATTAGGGCCTGCTCGTTCCACCCACTATCAGCTGCCAGGGTTCTGAAAGTAATTGCATAGTCAGCCGCACTACCTAGTCCTTGTTGAAGTTTAAGGAGTGTTTTGGCTGCCTCCTGGCCAACTGCTGATCGGTCGAAGACATGCAACATTTCTTCTTTGAAATTTGTATAGTTTATTTGTTTATTTATTTGTTTATTGGATCCCCATTAGTTGTCACCATGGTGACAACTATTCTTCCTGGGGTCCCTAAAAAGCAAGACAAATAACAGTAACATTCACATGCATCATGCATACACAGTACAAGTATATACATACATAGTACAAGCACCTACACATATATACTCACACATATACACAGACACATTCAGAGATAAGTTCATTAAGAGCTGTCTCTGTACAAGTTTAAACTAAAAAATACAAAAATAAGGCACTCTGCAGCTTTACAGACATCAGTCAACTGAATTTAACCTAATTTCTTTACTCAAAACAGCTTTTTTCAATTCCCTTCTAAATCCTGCTTTCATACACTTAAGAATGAAGCAGTACGGAAGTCCATTCCAGTGTACAATAGCTCTGTACAATACAGTTCTTTTCAGTGCATTTGTCCTAGGTCTAGGTAGTCTGAAACGACAGCATAAGGCCTGTCTGGTATCATAATCATGTGTGATCTTGGTAGGTAATAATAGAGAAAACAGGCTGCTGGGTTTACGTAAAGTACAAATATTATTCAAATACAAAATAAGACTGCAAGCCAATCTCTCCTCTACTTTCATCCAGGAGTTTTTCATGCATAGCATTTACATTATTCCTAATAGAACAGTGAAGTGCCAGTCGTGCAGCTCTATTCTGAGCGAGCTGGAGTTTAGCAAGTTCTTTTTTTGAGGTGCCAGACCATATTGCAGGGCAGTAGTCAAGGTGGGACAGGACTAATGATTGAACAACAAGCTTGATTGTTGCGTCAGTTAAAAAACATGCACATTTTCTAATGTTTGAAATACTTTTACTCATTTTACTAACTATATTCTTTATATGTATAGACCAAGATAATGTTTCATCTATACTAATGCCCAGCAATTTGGCTTCTCTAACTTGCTCAATAGCTGCACCATGTAATGAGAGGACCAACTTCTGATCAGACCGAAGTGAGTAGTTAGACCCAAGTACCATACATTTTGTTTTAGAAATATTCAACTTTAACTTGTTTGCTGTAACCCAATTCTCAAAGTCTCTATATCTGAAAAAGCACCATTAAACTTAACACACTGTCTCCTGTCAGTCATATAACCTCTCATAAACTTAATCACAGAGTTTTTAAAATCATAGGCTGAAAGCTTCAAGAGTAACAGTTCATGGTCAATCAGATCAAAGGCTGCACTGAAGTCCAAAAATACAACACCTACAACTGACTTCCTGTCTATCTGTGTAAGCAGGTCATCAGTTAGACATGTAAGAGCAGTGCTAGTGGAGTAGCCTTCCTTATATGCATGCTGGAAATCAGAGTTCATATTATTTACTTCAAAATAGTGCTGAATTTGCTTCAACATGATTCCCTCTAACAGTTTGCTTAGTACAGGTAACACACTTATTGGCCTGCTGTTATGCCCTGTAAGTGGCTCTCTGCAGTTTTTTGGCAGAGGAGTGACTTTTGCAATCTTCCATAGATTTGGATAAATAGATTCTTTAAAACATAAATTGAAAATATGACATAATGGTTTTGCTATTACTTTTGCTGCAAGCTTTGTCACACTTAATTGTAAGAAGAAGTTTTTCGACATCTATCTCTCTAAGAGTTTTAAATTCAAAGCAACAATCTTTATTAACCATAATGAGATTTCTTATATTAGCTATAGATGGCCTGTAACATCCCGGCAACAGCTGATCCCTGATTGAATTAACTTTTTGTACGAAATATTTGTTGAAATAGTTAGCTATATCATAGGGTCTGGTAATTAATATCCCATTATGTTCTATAAAAGAAGGCGTTTTACCATTTTTACTTCTGCCCATAACTTCATTAACTGTTCTCCATAGTTTTTTACTGTCACCATTGCACTCATCAAATTTGGATTTATAATATTGTTTTTTTTTCTGTCTATTTAATTTAGTGACCTTGTTTCTTAGCAAGCGATACGCTTGCCAATCTGCTAAACAACCAGAGGTAATTGCATGCTTTTTTTTTTCAGTTGATCCCTTCTTTTCATGCACATGTCTTAATTCATCATCCAGCCATGATGCTTTTTTCGATCTTACAGAGAGCCTCTTAATTGGAGCATGTCGGTCACATACTGTAGAAAACAGCTTCATAAAGGACTCCAATGCAGGTTCTGCATGCAGCATCTCAATAATACCATCCCATTCTATATTTTCCACACTAGAAACAAAGTCACTTTCAGAAAAAGTTCTGTAAATTCTCTTGTAAATGACCTTAGGCCCTGCTTTGGGAGTCCTTGTTTTAACAGCCAAGGCAATAATATTGTGGTCACTGAAACCCGCATGTAATGATACTGCTTTTGAGCATTTTTGTTCACAGTTAGTAAAAAAGTGATTAATGCATGTTGATGTAATTGAGCCATCCCTATTAATACTTACTCTAGTGGGTAAGTTAATAACTTGAGATAAGTTGCATATATTAGCTGCATCACACAAAGCCCTTTTCAATGAACAATGATCAGAGAACCCCAATATTCATATCACCAAGAAAAAAAATGTAATTACTGGTATCTGTTGCATTATGGAGCATAGTGCATATATTATTTAAATATTCAATATTCGAACTTGGTGGTCTATAGCAGCAGCATGCTAGTATAGGCCTCTGATGTGAAGTATAAACTTGGAGCCAAAGGACTTCCACTCCTGTCATGCCAAGATCATTTCTAATTTTTACTGGAATATGATCTTGAATAAAGAAAGCAACCCCACCTCCAAACCTATCTCTGTCTAACCTGAAAACATTGTATCCTGGAATTGATATAGCTGCATCCTCTATAGTGTCATCTAAATGTGTCTCTGAGACAGCCATTACCTGAATATTATTCCCATGCACAACAGAGCAAAGATCATGGACTTTATTTTTTAAGCTGCAGATATTTAAATGAGCAAATATTAAACCTTTTTTTGGTAGGTTAAAGGCCATGAAAGAAAATAGCTGCAAAAATTAAATTAAAATTAAAATTAACAACTGGGGATTATCAACCTTGTGGCATCTACCTTGGCATATCCGTCCTTGGGGTGGATGTGAGGGGCACACTGCCCTCCCTTTGATCGTGACGCCCCTTCGGTGGATAGGTGATAAGGCGGTCATATTTAAGGTAGGCAATGTCCCCCCTGTCCCATGCCTCTCTTAGTTTGGGCAGAAGTTCTTTTCTTTTTTGCCTCACCATCTCTGAGAAGTCTTAATTGATGTACACTCCTGGAGCAGTGGTTTTCAGCTCTTTCTTATTCCTCCAAACCAGCTCTCTATCTTTAAAATTTAAAAATTTGACCACAATTGGTCTAGACCGCTGCCTTTCTACTTTGTAGTCCAGCTTCCCCACACGATGGGCCCTCTCAATGGCCAAAGCACTGGCATCTAGGTTCAGCTTCTCAAAGATACATTTCCAGAATGCTTCTCTGTGTCCTCCCATTTCTCACAGAAAGATTCTTTCAAACCATCAAAAATGAGATTGTTCCTTCTGGATTGGTTCTCAAGGTTCTCAAGGTAGTAGGCTTTAGACTCAAGTGTGACAAGACAAGACAGTCACAAATCTTGCGAAAGCCATTCTCCAGAGTGTTGTGATCCATTGAGAGCTTGGGCACTTTGATTTTAATTTCATCAACGTCCTTCTGAGTGTAATGGATGCTGTCCTTAAGCTCCTGGATGTTCCTATTCATAGCATCCAGTCTCTCATTAGTGGAGTCCATAATCACTTTAACAAACTTGTTAAAAGTGTCAGCTTGTCTATCAAGAATCTCCACAAAATGGGATTTCTGTTGTTCTAGTGACTGGGAAATTAGCTTTTTGACAGCATCCATATTGATAATTTCAGACTCACTCTGGGTAGTTGGATGGCAGAATGAGCTATCTCTTCCAGTTGCCTCGCAGTCACCTTTATCCTTCCTTCCCCCACCGCGAGGCATCCTTCAATATCCACGGGTTAGCACACTAGCCTAGTGGTGGTAGTCTGAGCCAGGGCCTCCGCCTGGCCTAGGCCTGGTGGATAGGCTGCAGATGAAGCTCAGGTTGTAGGCCGCAGCAGGAGAATCAGGCTATTAACTTCACAATGCCACTTCACAGTCACACTTTCACTGTTTTTGTGTTGCAAAAACACTAAACAACTACTGGTGAAACTTTGGTAGAGTAGATAATGAGGATTGCGCAGATTTCTGTCAGATTATTTTCCTCAGGTTCAGCAGCACAGCTGTCGTGTGTGTAGTTCCTCTAACGGCCACTCGTAATGTGTATGGTGATGGAGGTGTGGTTGAAGAGAGTGAATGGGCCATGAGCAGATAGCGCCCTGTTGACCCCAGATAGCAGTCGCCCAGGCCAGAGCCTTGTCAATTACTAGGGTGATTAAGTAAGCTATTCGAGATCGATCACTGGGATACATTGAGGGCTGTAGCTCAAATGCCAAATCACATTGTGTCAAAAAGCCTCTGCACCCACCTGGATTTCAATTAAGTCTTGGTTCATGACTAGGTGGTGCAGGAGCCGGTGCCGGAGTTGGGTTGGGAGCCGGTGCTGGAGATGGTAGATTCCCGATTCTCTGCACTTCTGTCAGTATAACTTGTAGAGATTGGTCATGTTGCTGGACACGTTGCTGCTGATTGGCCAAGGCTTGGGCATGGGTGTCCATTATAGCTCCGAAGCTGTTGAGGGTAGCCATGATGCGTAGCTGTTGAGGGTAGCCATGATGCGTTCGATATCCGATAAATCCTGGGGGGGCTTAGTCTTTCTGTCAGAGTTGGGGATCGAGCCCGGATCTTCAGATGCACAGTTCTACTCTAAAACCCAGTTAACAAAAAGGGAAGGCTATAGACTCAAGTGCAGAGATTGTTTAACTGAAATGTTGTTTATTTATAACAAAGTCTTTGGGCTAAAACACAGAAGAGCAAAAAACTCCAAAGCAAGGTCAAAGCTCCAAAGTACAGAAGATCATAAGAATCCAAAGGAAGGGAAAATCCGAGTGGGTAATCCAGAGAGCAGGCAGCGGTCAAAACACAGAGGATCAATAATAAAGTCCTTTTCAAAACTATGCTTGGGTCAGAGCTAGAACGTGGCACACCAAAGACTAAGCACTGAACATAGTAAAAGGCAGGGTTTAAATACGTGGCTTAATTGGTCATGTGACAGGAGCAACAAGACACAGGTGAAAGGAGTAATTGGGAATGCAAGGGAACAGAAAATACCTAAATAACACTAGCCACTAGATGCCTCCAAAGTCCAAAATGCAAAAACATGTCTCAAAACAATGACAGGTTATATAGGACGAGTTGTGACACTCGGGGCTCACCACAGCCTGATGGCTGGTCATTTAGGCTGTGATAAAACACGTAACCGGATCATGGCCCGCTTCTATTGGCCGGGCATTCATGGCATTCACGTGCATCCACGTGAATGCCCAGCGCCCGGCGGTGCGCGTCCTGTAGTGATTGTCAGTTAGTTAACCCCTTTCGAGAGAATTGGCATGGATCACATCGGGCCATTAGACCGTAGTGCACAGGGATACCGATTTGCATTAGTCATTGTTGATTACGCGACCCGTTATCCCGAGGCAGTGCCACTGCACTCAATCTCGGTGAAGAGAGTAGCGCAGGCACTGTTTCAATTAATCTCCCAAGTTGGAATCCCAACAGAGATTGTAATTGATCAAGGCACTGCATTTATGTCAAGTACACTATGCAAACTTTATAGGTTGCTGGGGGTTAAATCTATTAGGACCAGCATGTACCATCCTCAGACAGACGGTCTTTAACAAGGCGTTATGTCCATGCTGTCCTTGCTGCGCAAGTTCGTGCACGAAGATAGTCACAATTGCACAATTGCAACATCCGCAAGCGGCCCAGGGACGTATTGGACCTGATTAAAGTAAACTGGGAGGAGGGTCCAAGCGCCAGTAAAAATGAGATTCAGTACGTTATGGACTTGAGGGAAAAACTCCATGCACTGGGACAGATTTCCTGTGAGAATTTGCTTGAGGCCCAGGAACGTCAGCACGATTGAGACAATTCGCACCGGGAGATAAAGTACTTGTATTGCTTCCCACATCCAGCTCAACATTACTTACCAAGTGGTAAGGACATTTTGTGGTCACATGGTGGGTCGGGGAGGTTGACTACAAGGTTGCGCGTTCCGACAGGGGTGGGGCGGCACAGATGTATCACCTTAATCTCCTAAAATTGGGTATTCTGTGCATTGAAGCCCTGTTTTCACTGCACTTTACGAAGGTAAGTTAAACGGCAGTACTTTTAATATTTACTTAAGTAGATTTGAACTAGCTAGCTAACGGAAACGGATGTAGCTAGCTTTTATGTACAGACAAATCTCTAAACATGTGTTTGAGTGGGAAAGGGTAACCTATTTGTCACTTGAGACATTGGAGAGTACTATTTTGTTTGTTTTACATTAGTTATTAGCATTTGTAATAGTTGGTTGGTGGTGAAATGGGTCATGATAACATGATGTGATGATTTCGATACTGATCAGTATCGATCACAACAACGTATCTTAAATAGAAGAATATGGAAGCGCGAGGCTATTGTGTGATCCATGGCTGTTTATATGGATGGGAGAGTTTGAAGATGTAGAAATAGACCTCCCTATTACTGTAATGGAGATGTTCTAGAAATGACATACATGTTGGATGACATGGAGATGAAGTGTGCCTACCCCACACCCTGACAAAATGAACACAAGGCTTCCATTGAAAATCCTCATGTCATTACCTCACATTGTTTGTTATTATAGTCTTTTGTTATGGTCAGATTGCTGCTCACTTGCATCAACTATTTTTGCCTTCTCTTTCAGCAGGGAAGCAATACATTGTGACTCCATTCTCTTGGTCAATGTGGGTTGTTTTTAAATGTGCTCTATAAATTGATTTGACTTGACTTGACTTGAAGTTATGCAAGTTAAGTTAAGTACAGAGTAATGAGAATATATATAAACAGTATGAGTATATGTACAGGTAACAGTATATGGTGATCTATAAGGGTATCATTGTCTTTGTTATGTTAATTGTATATTAATAGGGGAGACCATTCTGTCACTTTTTGTCACAAATAAATGCCTTTCTCTGCACATTTTGTTGTAAAGGCGCTACTTTAGTCACTGAGTTAGCTCAGACGTGAGAGGGTTCAAGTGACACTGCTTCTATATGTTATGAAACTGTCTGTTACTATAATAAAAGGTGAACATCATGTTTGCTGCACATACTATTGTTGGTGGATTCGTAACCCTTGGAGAGGCTATGGCTCGGTCTGGATGGATCGATATTCAATTTGTACCTTCTGGTATTTTAAAGTTTTTTAAAAATCACTGCGACTACTATAAAGCTGAAGAAGCACAACATTGGCTAGTCATTCAACCTGTCACTCTAATTTTCTAATTTGAGCTAGTTATATAATTATACCATAATTATATATTAAATACTACTGACAAGCAGGTCGGGTTGCAATACTCATAGTAATACTAGTAATATGTTTACTAGTAGTTACCAAACGTTGCTGTTTGGTGGTAAATCAGCAAGTAATGCACAATTTCCACTCATTCAAATGACCCACTTCGAACTATCTGAGGCTACATGGACCACGTGACAGTCAAGCTTTTTGACCCTTCATTGACACAACTCTCTTTCTATGACTCTGGATGGGACTACCCAGCTCGATAACAAATGTGATTGCCTACAAACTCTCAGGGTTGTGATTGGTCAGTTTTTCAAAAGTTTCGGAACCCAGCCCTAGATTGACTTGTCGTCTAAACAGAATCTCTAGCGTTGTCAAGTCATGTGCTTAGCTCGTATGTCACCGGTTTGCACCCTATATAAAGCAAGGTGGTTATCATATGCAGATTCCTCCGAAACATCCAAAACTGAGCCGTGCCTTGCAATTCTATTATTCTATTATAACAAGATGCACAACATTATCCAAAGCAATGTAAATTGGTACACCACAGACTCAGTGTTTGTCTCAGTGATTGTGGAAACCTGAACCTGTTTGTGCATGCGCATATCAAGCAGGGAGCTCTCATAAACTGCCCTATATAAACAGGAGAGACGATTGTGACAGATGAGTTTTTGAATCAAAATCTAGATTAAAAAACGGTTGTAGAATCTAGATATTTCTTTTGTGTAAACAGGGCCAGTGACACTAAGAATGAACATTACTAACTGCAGATCCTATAGCCATGAGGCAGAGCCTTAAAAGAGCCACTGCAAAATCCTATATAGCTGAAACTTCAACTCTTGTGCTGGCTTTTTTTCCAATGTGTTATAAAACTGTGAAAAGCAATTAGCAACCAGACCAAACTGCACAATCTAAAAACCAACCTGACCCATTACTTCAATTTAACAGTATGGATCCTGTAATGTGCATTAGGTATTGACATATAAACACATTAGCCCCATTTAATGTTACGAGCTAGGGAATATAAGGACAGAGGTCGCCAGTTGTCCACTCAGTCAGTCGGTGTTCGCTTGGTGAAACAGATTTACCAGATTTATTATACTAGAAGTGATTTACTATGTTAGCGAAAAGTGGAACTTTTCTTTCCTATGCTATCTGTGGGCATCAATGAAAATAAGGCTACTGTGTAGCTTGTGGGATACTAGCAGTCTAACTAACTGTGGCTCAGACTTTTCTGACTGGGAGCGTAGCGTGAATTATGTCTAGAAGATTATTAGGGCCACGGGGCAAGCGCACCGAGCACTGGCCCCTACAGCTAAAGCTGTAGAGGCCAGTATACTGTGGATTTTTTTCTTATTATTATTCCTCTTCTGGACGAATTTCGATTCGCTATTATTATTAACAAATTATATATCAAAATGTGCATCTTCATCGGGATCGGTGTGCTATTGCATTTCTTAAAATAATAATGTACGCGGTACACGAGGTGCCGTTTTGAATCTCAGATGGATCAGTTGTTTATACACTTTTACACCAGTCAGCAAATATGCTACAGGTCCACAGTGGTGTGTTAAAACCCACCGTACACACGCACACACACACATGCGGTTGTTGTTTTTTCCAATAGCCCCGCAGTATATCGACCCGGCTGAAACACGGGAGGACACGCTGTATTTATCAACGCTTGGTCGCCGTGCTTAGGCTACATCCACACTACTACGTTTTGAATCTCAAATGGATCATTTGTTTATACACTTTTACACCAGTCAGCAAATATGCTACAGGTCCACAGTGGTGTGTTAAAACCCGCCGTACACACACACACACACACAAACGTTTTTTTTTTCCAATAGCCCCACAGTATATCGACTCGGCTGAAACACGGGAGGACACGCTGTATTTATCAACGCTTGGTCGCCGTGCTTAGGCTACATCCACACTACTACAAACACTGAAAACACTGCTGACCCAGTTTTAGTTTGAAAACTCTGGGGTTGCGTTTCAGACTCTGGACTATGTGGACGGGCGGATACGGAGCCGATGAAGCAGACACCCACGTTCGCTTCCTGATTGGGTCGTATCAGTCATACGTACCTTTTGTCATTTAATCCTTCTTGTGTGGGTACTCCTTTCCCATTGCCATGGCTTGCTCCGGCGATGGATAATGCTCTCGGTACTAGTGATGAGTCGTTCGCGAACGAACCAGTTCGAACGAACGACTCTTTAAAGTGAACGAACTGACCTCGTTCGCCACTCTCGTTCGCGTCGTTCGCTCGTTCGTCTCGTTCGCTGAGTCTCTCTGACGTGCTGATTCGCGGCGCCGCTGATTCGCGAGTCGTTCGCTGACTGATTGACTCGAGGACTGAGACGTCACTCACGACTCGTCATCACGAGAGCCAGCCAATGTATGTTGTTTGTCTGTCTGTGAGTCTAGGACGCTTTTGAATGGTTGACACATTAACAATACCACTTTCACATTTGAATATTGCCTTTTACATTTACATATCAGTGAAATGGTAAATACATGCTGTCTTTGTATTTTCTGTGTCATGCCAGATTAATAAAATATTTGAATGTCTCGTCAATCTGTCTCGTTCTTTCATGCTTCCTTCTCACGCACGCGACCCGGCCGGGACCCCCACCTTGGTGGATCTTGGTCTTGTGGGGGTGGCCAATGGCCATCTTCACAATAGTAAATAAAATATGCCCAGAATAAACACAACTGTACATCATTAACTTTAAAACTCATCATTGCTAAATCAAGTCTATTATCTTGCTGATATACATCCAATAATCTACTACGCCCCCCCCCCCCCCCACACACACACACACACACACACACACACATCCCGCTGCGTTTGGTTTGTCTAACTTTACCTTGAATTGGGGGAACGGGGCATTTTGATCCTGACATGTCATTATGCATACATTAAATAAATCTGTTGAACTCAAATTAAATACATATGTTAACATATTCAACCAGACACAATGTTGTATTTGCTATTAACACATTTATTAACACCATCATTTGCACCATTGCACGATTGTGAATCGTGATTTCGTGATTAGTTAGTAAATGAGAAGAACGAGGGAGTCCGAGACCGACTCAGCTGCATTCGTGATTCGTTTGAATGTTGTGTGAACGAGGAGGAGCCGAGTCTGACCGACTCGGCTGGCATTCGCCGTTCGCCGAGTCGTTCGCGATTCGCGAACGAGGGAGGAGCTAAGTGAACGACTAAACGACTGAACGAGTCAGTGAATGATTCAGCGCTACCGGAAACACGAACGAACGAACGAACGAACGACTCTCTGTGGCGAACTGAACGACGCGAACCGATTCGCGCAAACGAACGAGAAAATCCACCACTACTCGGTACCGCTCCAATATGTCGCCGTATTTGCTTTGCGACAACTCCCAATCTATGTTTTCTGCCGCCTTCAACGCCTTATACTCATGTGTTACTTTCAGTAACAGTTCCACCTCGTCGTCGGTCCAAACAAAGAAATCTCTGGTCTTACTTTTCGCCATTGTTCTTCTGCTCCCTAATATTTTCTGCAACTAACCAACCGCAGACTGAGTAGACAATCTGCTTCCTGTTTATACCGGCACGCTGGTCACATGACCACACATGGTCATGTGATATGCGTTTTCAGGCGTCGTAGTATGGACGGAGATTCTTTCTGATACGGTGCTAAAACGCTAGTGTGGACGGAGATAATTTTCGTTTTAAAAAAACGTATAAAACCGAAAACGTAGTAGTGTGGATGTAGCCTTAGGCAGCAGATCGGTTTGAGCTGCGTTCGTATTTATACTTTGAAGCTGCTCATGCAGTGATCAGTGTTGGCTGTTGTCATTGATTTCCTGTCAATGGTCAAAGTAGGTGTGTGTCTGCACCTGTGTGAATAAATGTGTACTGTTACTGACCAATATCTTAAATATTTCAGGGAGGATGACCACAGATCCAGGGAGAAGACCTCCAGAGGACCACAGCTAAAGACAGCAACCCAACAGATGACAAGTAAGAGACATTTACCCATGCATTGTCATTGATTTCATGACAATGGTCAATGTAGGTTGTGTCTGTTTATCTCTGTGAATAAATGCTTAAACACTTTGATAACTGTTACTGAACAATGTGTTAAATATGTTAGGGAGGATGACAACAGATCTTGGAAGACGATGACCAAATATCAAGACAGCAAGTCAGCAGAAGAAAAGTAAGAGACATTTACCCATGAGAACAAAACTGTACTGTATCTTGATTACTTGACTAAAGGAACGTTTGATGTAGGTGTGCTCCTTGTATATAATATCATAATGTTACTAGTATTAATTGTTTGAAATCTCTGAAGAATCTCATCATAATGTACACACTCCGGCAGTAGCCCCCATGGCCCTTTCAAAATTTCCCCAGAGGGAATTTTCTAGTATTATCAATACCGTTGTTCTGTGTTTTCAAACCGGATAAAGATTCTCTCTGGGATTTCTTCTAGACGGAACAAAATACATCTTAAAGATGTCAAAGGCTACTTTGATGTAAGAGAATAAAAGAGAGGGTTTGCTTTAGTACATCATCTTTTTTCATGGCTTGTTTATCTGATGAAACATTTCACAGCTAGCCTCCATGTTACATTTACATTTGGTAATTTAGCAGACACTTTTATCCAAAGTGACTTACAAGTGAGGCTGAGAATAATCAAAGCATAAAATGCAAATTTTTGTAGCTACACAAAGAAAATCACTATGTACAAGTGTGCCAAATGCGGTATGCCAAAGAAATCATCTCTTTTTTTTTAAAGGTTTGCACACCTAAAATAAAATATGCTGTGAGGGGGTCTTATTAGCAAAGAGGAGGGCATACATAACATGACTACATTTGATTGATGCACATTAAAGGGCCCCTATTTTACCTCCAGGTGGGAGTGTGATTAGCCATTACGAGCCACTTGTGATGTCACTAGAGGGTAGATTTTGAAATGGCTAATCACACCTGGTGGTAAAATAGGGGCCCTTTAAAGTATCAAATAGTTTTTTTATGAGCTCAGCTTCAGTTAGCACTTTGACATTCACCTTTATGCACTCATTCTCATGGAACTGTCTACAAAACCTTATTCACACATTTTTCATTGTTTTCAGTGAACTACAGCAAAATATCAAATATTGACGACAGCTCCAGAATCTATTATTGCGAACCGAAATCCCCCCCCCCCCCCCCCCCCCGCTCAACAATCGGGCAACTAAAGGCTATTTACTAAAGGCTATTTATATTATGGACACCTTCGACATCATTCAAAGGAGCTACCTTATTCTAGATTAACCTAGATTAATTTCAAGATTACCATTAGATTAATCTAGATTAAATATTTTAATCTATGCCCATCTCTAGATATATTACTTCATATTGTTTTTATTTGTATAGTATTGTATGTATTCATGAAGATTATAATTCTTTCTAGTAGCGCTTGAGAAATTAGATACATGTCTCTCCTTTCTTTTATTAGAATAGCCGGTTTTTGATTCATATCTGCCCCAACCTGTCAAATTGAACTGGAGTAAAAAAGCACTGTACTCTGTAAAGACAGCTCCCTCTACTGGAAAAATGTAACGTGGCGCTTCAACACATCATTTTAACATGCTCAACATGTTCTGGTTGTATATATATTTCCATAAGACACACAAAGATGACTAAACAACAGCATATAGTCACACTCACAGTGTATCGGAGGTGATAGCTAAGGTGCATGGCATACTTTAATTTCAAAATGGAAAAGCCAATCTTATTGTCCTTAATTGACCATTGTCAAGCCTGTAACAAGCCTGAACCGAGTTGATGAATGATTGAGAGCTTAGGGCTGATACTTCCTCTCAGTAGCGTCCTGTGTTGGGCCCTCCTAATCCCCTTGCTGAAACTAAGCCAAGCCTCGCAATTGAGTGACCATGCACTGATGAACCAGGCTGACATTAATGATGATCATTCACTAACCAATTGCCCGTGTGTTTTGTGTGTGTGTGTGTGTGTGTGTGTGTGTGTGTGTTTGTGTGTGCATTTTGAAATATTAAGTGAACATGTCACATACTTGTGACATTTTTGCATTGCAAGCTGAATGCAATCCAACATATGAGATTATGCATGTGTCAAGTGCATGTGCAAAAGGGGCGTGTACAGGTCTCTGATGCAGAAGTGTAATTTGGCCTTAAGAGGGCTGAGCCACCAATTACCATGGTGGTATTGTACCTGGTATACTACCTATGAATGACAGTATCCAAACATTTAGTTAAAAAAACAATGATTTGTGTCTCTGCCAAACCAATTGGCTGTAGGTTATTCCAATTAGTTAAATTATATTTATATAGCTTTTGCCTTGTTGTAGATCAGACCACATCAAAGATGTATGTAACTGCTAATCAATAAAACACTACTTTCTGCAACCATGGCAACGACAGGGTGCAAACATTCTTATCTTACCTCTTCTGCAAGAGAGATGTAGAGCTTGCGACGCTCTTTACCATCGACTCGTGTTGTAGGCATTTTTGAGTCTTTTCTTTAGTATCAACTCTGAAACAGAAGAGAAAAACCCATTCAAATGATCCACACCAAATGTACAAATGTAGGCTATGTGATTCCGCCTTTAGCCAGTAGGTGTCGTCAAAACACAGTTTTCAATAACCAAAGAAGTAAGAAGCACAATGGAAGACCTTGGGTTTTCTCATTTGAGACACCAACCCTTTCATGCTAAATACAGGAGCTAACTGAATAATCAATACGATTCCATAGCCTTCAATAGCATTAATGGTTGTTTATTTCACCACTGGAAAAGAAAAGTTTGCAAATGCATGGTGCATTCTCAATTTAAACGGAAGTGACCTTATCAAGCTAAGCAGCCCCCCCTCTCTCACACACACACACACACACACACACACACACACACAATGCACCACTGCAACAACAGAATCATCTCGTACAGAAATCATTCTATGAATACGCATTAAAATAAATGTTGTCTTTAAAATCGAATCTAAACTGTAAGAAGACTCTGGAGATTCAATGTTAAGTGTCATCATATTTGAAAAAAATATCCAGAGAGGCGCACTTGCACTCAGCAAAGTGATGCGCAAGAAAGTAACTCTTTAGAGTACTATTTATTTTTAGATGACTAAAAAAGTTGATTTAATGAATGAGTTGAAGATGTCTTGTCATATGCAATAGCCTAGAGCATTCCTTGTGGGGAAATATCTCCTAAATGCTTTTTATTTATGCTTAAATTAAGACTACACGGTTCGTAGACGTCGTAGTAAGTAAAGAAAGGCTATGTAGAAAATGTAACTTTGCCCATTGGAAAGAAAGACAACGCAATGTAATTTCCGGATATGACCACCATAATTACCACCGACGGTTCTTCACCACTCCAGCTACGCCAATAGGTTACAGGACGTATAGTCACGCAATTGTAATAAAGTAACTTATTCTTATTAGACGTGGTGGTGGTGTTGTTGCTGTAGGGCAAAAGCTGGCAGTGATGCATTGCAGTATTTCCAAATTCTCGAGTCTGTCTGATAAGTGTAGGCTAGGATGCTGTCATTGTAGTGACGTGCTGGGACGACAACGGCGGGGGGTTCCTACCTTGGACAGCTCATGGAGTTTTTAACGACTTGTCAATTCAACATCATAGCCACTGGTCTCTGCGTAAGAAATAACCCAAATACACCTGTTCAGCAGTCAGCTGGCCAGTTGCCGTTGCGAACGTCTCGAGCTAGGCTATTAGATCATCTGTCAAGTAGCACGCAATTTCGGCGATCTCAAGCTCTCGATCTCAATGTTTCCTGTTACTTTTACGGATCTTCGGTTGTGTTTTCAGTAACTGAAGCTCGACGTAAGTATCGCCGCCAGAGCGCATGCGTGATCGTGGTCAATATTCTGAGCGGAGCCAAGTCGAAGACAGACACTCACACAGGAGCGTCTCTTCGCAACGCCCCCCCCCCATACCCCATCTATTCATTACTCTCTCTTTCTCCTATTCAGACAAAGTACTTACTATGCAGTGTGGGGTGTCCATTTACGGAGGTAGACCTTCTATGTGACAGAGACCTTTTTTATTTTTTATTTTTTTTACATTTGCTTTACAAATAGGCCTATATACATTGACAGATACATATTATGTGAAGACCTTTATAATTTTTGAGTTGATAAAATAGGCCTCCATAGAATGATGTTCAAATGCTTTGGGGGTATTATTGAATGAAGAAGTTCTTGTTTAATAGACACCTTTGTGTGTGTCTCTCAAATGATTTGAGAGCCTAAACTGACGTCATACTTCAGATTTGATAAGGCGTGGATGGAATTAGGATCTGGTCAGAAGCACAAGCACGAGATAATGGGAAGCTTGCATTGCAGAAAATGTGTTGGTGACATGAGTGATTAAACGATTGGAGAGTAGGCCTATGAGACTTGAGTAACCAAATGATTTACATCTAGATAGGCCTAGGACTGCTTTAAAGTCTCTCAGCTATAGTGGCCCTAAAAATAAATAGAAAGCAAACTTTCTATTCTGATTTGAGGAACTTTCTGAAACCATCATCAAAGAGACTGCTCCAATACATTTAAATATCTAATATGAATGCATTTAATGTCTTAATGCATTCATATATTATTAATATATCACTTTAATTAAGCAACTTCACAACTTTTACCATCTGGGATTAATAGCCTATATCATTAGGTATGCCTACATAATAAAGACCTTCAGATGATCAAACTGTATGGAAGCAGATGTCTTATCCTTTAAAATATCTAATTGATGTTAAACCAGGCTCTCCATTTCGCAATATATTTTTCTTTCTATTTTGTCATTCAATAGTTGATGTGTCTTATGTATAAATAAAAAAGAAAAAGCGTATGGTATATTATGTCTAGCTAATAACTGCAGTAGGCTAAACATAAGCACTGAAGACGTGTAGGCTATTTGTAACATGGATGTTTTTACTTAAGACATTAATGTGACTATATGGATGACCTGCAATAATTTTAAAAAGCTTCTAAAAACGTTCTACAAAAACACCTCAGTGACTTGGCTCCTGACAAAGGTCTTTTTAGAAAAGCTACAGATCGCTTATTGACAAAGACGTTCTGACTGACGATTATTTTCTTATTTGCCCTATTTATTTATTTATTTATGTATTTATTAATCAATCGGCCTACATCCATTGAACATGACCATTACATTTTAAGGCGGATAAAAATGAATTAATATGTTTGTCATCTAAAAGTGTTACCTACAATAGTTATATTATGGGGGAGATTCCGCATGCTGTTGAGAAATATGGCAGCATGCGCTTGCGCACTTCTCTCCGCATATATGGGGTTACTACGTCGTCTCCATGCCCGCTGCTCTCTGATGACATGCAGGACAGCGAGCCTTTTACTTCTTACTCTGTGCATGCAGCCATAAAGGACACTCGCCTGCTATTGTCGCGCTGCAGTAGGCCTATTGTATTTTCCTATTGGACTCATTTTGGTCCTCGACGGTGTGTGACGTTAGACCTTGGATAGAGCGAGTCGCGCGCTTATGATTTTGTGCGGTAAAGCTGCGCGGCGGCGGCGGTGAAGCCCGGGGAGCAGAGTGGGAGACACAGCGCTGCTGCATCCGACAACAGGTCCAGGACGTCTGGGTCGTCACACCGACTGGACAACCGAGAGCCGCAGGATCATGTCTACTCGTGAGAAGGGGACGGTGACAAAAGACAGTGTCAGTTTGCTGCCCTGCTTCTACTTCGTGGAGGTTCGTCAATATACCCCATACTACTATGCCTGTTCATAGGCTATCCGTTGTCAGACATGTGAGCATGTATGGTAATGACTTATTATGTATAACAGTGAAAATACGCGACCCTATGGCCTGGCCTACCCTGTTTCCTGTGCATGGAGCCGGCACGACAGACAGGAGAAACACGAATGTAGGCTACACTATCAGAATCCAACGGGCTGTTACTATAGGCCTACTGTTAAAAGCGACGTCTTAACTAGGAAAATACATTATTATTAGATCATTATAAAGTCTCGCAGCACACTCGTCGCCAACAGAGAATAAGGATCTGCCGGACTATTTTTAGCTTCCGTGTTAGGCAGGCCTACTAATATTGTATTTGTCCATAATGGCAACTTTATTCACGCTTAATGAAAATAACGTATTGAATGAAAATATGTTCATGGTGTGGACCTACTGCAAAAGAAACTGAATGCAGTGAACTTGTCGCCAAGAGTGCTGCTGGTTCCTTTGCTGTGTATCCGTTATGCATGCTCCAATTCCCTCGCCGCCCGTGGGGGATACAAGTCCATCGAAATTGCATCATGCATCATGTATTTGCATCCGATGAATGATGAATTATGTACTGATGTCGTTGTGTATCGTAGCAAATGCTGAAAGAGTTCAGACCTCATCTAAATTATCGATTCATCCATTGGCTCCGTGATCATCCATCCCTCCAATGGGCAAAATGATCTGCATGTTTAGAGCTCGAATCTGACCCCCCCCCCCCCCCCCCCCCCCCCCCATGGTATTTCTACACACAACCTCAAACCCATATTAGCTGGAGGTATATTCCCACTGGCTGTGTATGTTTGTTTTTTTCAATTTTCAAGTAAAACTAGGTCATGGTTTATTATTATTAAGCTACTCCTTTTCCTGACCGTTCTCACCTCAATGGAATCTCGTGTTAACATTTTCATGTTGAAAATGATTCAACAATCACCCCCATAACGTATTTAGTTTAGTGTATTTGCTTTCCAAGTATTTATTGACCAAACACTGGCTGGTTTGTGATTTAGGTTGAAAAGAGGTGATTGTCACCTTAGAACATCTGTAGGTGTGCCAATGATTGTTCTCAGATAAATTAATCCCATACAATCTGGTGTCTCTAATCCTGCACCATTACATTACATTACATTTTGAAAGCCAGCTTGCTTCAATAATGTAATGTATTTCCACACAAAAAAACATGATATAGGCAGGACAGAAAATGTAGGACATTTAGTAATATAAGGAATAATAAAGAAAAATCAGGGTTTACTGTAAATTAGAGAAGCAGTCATAAGTGAACAGTAGTTTCTGCGTTGGCATGCTTTGTTGAAGAGGTGTATAATTGCTTACACAGTAAAATGTTGTCTTCAGAGAGTAGCCAAACACTAAAATCAAAGCCCGAGGTAGGCAGCATCTCTAGTGGAACATTTATGATACCCTTTAGAAATGGGCATAACAGCAACATTAGCTGTATAATTGCTGACCATGTGCTTTGATCCTAGCCTTTGGTTACTAAAAGGTCAACTTGGCACATTGGCAATTTTGCAATAACAACTTTGTTTTAATTGCTTGATATATTCCATTTTGTCTTTCAAGCCATTATCATCACTTTTAGCTATGACTGTAGGGCTTGCAGTATCTGCTAAGTTAGTATTTTCCTCATAATTGTAATAGAAGCGTGTCACTTTGTGCACAACGGAATTGCCCTGGGTACCATCCAGTAAACACTAAGACACTGTCATAGTGTTCTCTTGTCGTGACTGCCCCCCCCACCCGTGCCCATCCAAAGCCCAGGCCGTAGTGTGCTGCAGCATCACAACAGAGTAGTAAGTAGAGGGTATGCTTCTAGTGTTGCACTGGTCTTATTGGAACACAAACGATGCAGAATGAATGTATGGAACATTGTGTTGAATGAGTTATGTATTGTTTGTTTGGCAAAATGATGCATTTTATTCTGATGACAATCTAAAAAAGACCTCACATGATTAACAGTGGTTATACCCATACTCCTCTTCCACCTATCATTTTTCTGTTCAATCCCAGTTTGAACTGAGGTGAATGTTAACATTAGTGTTATATCGTAGTGTTATATATGGTGGTATGTTTTTGTAAAATACAACTGTAAACTAAAATAGGCAGCACCACACTCTAGTGAAACACAGGTCATTGCAATTACTGTTACCGATTGATTGAAATATGGCAAGTTACTTCACACAATATTTTACCATGTGTTCCAGATTCTAGTGTTATGTAACTCTGCTGCTCTAGTTTTGGGTTGAGGGAGAGAATTTGCAGTGCATTTTGTACATGGGGAGCTTCATCGGCCCGGGGCTGCTTTATTCTCCTCTAAAATTGAACAAATGTTAGCATGCAGAGGGCTGAACAACTCTTATCTAGAACCTAGCGAAAACAAGAGATTACCATCACATCACCATAGGAGTTCCTGCCACAGTTGTTAGTGTGCATTATGCATGCAGCGTAGTAGAGTATATGATGTGTGTATAGTAGAACAGAGACAAAACATCTATGGAAAAAGCTCTTTTTACACCTTAGTCACATACCTCCCTAAATAGTGCATTTGACGCTTTAGAAATACCAATAGTCTCCTAGAATAGCCTTGTGGCCTACAGTAGGTTATGATGGTGTCTTTCGACTTCAAATGTATTTCTCTGACACTGTATAGCTAGCAGTGTATAGAGAACTCAACTGCTGCTATGTTTAATCCAAGGCCCCTGCCAATCAACGAATACCATTATTGTGATAAGGGATCCAGTGAGTAAACATAGCGGTACATCTTTTTACCATGCGCTGATTAGCTGGCTGCATAAGTATTTTGTACACACTGCTCGATCCCATAAGTCTAAATTCCAACCTTGACTGGGAAATGTAAAGGAGCTTAGCATATGCATTAGTAAAAAGATCTCTCTCTCTCTCTCTCTCTCTCTCTCTCTCTGCCCCAGACCCTTTGATCAGAATTCATTTTCAGAGCAGAAAATAGAGGGGGAAAGCCAGCAAAGTGTACTACTGCAGGCAGAAGATGGGGAGGGGAGCCCAAATCTAAATGGATGGATAATGTATAGAAAAGACAACTGATGGAAAATAGAGAGCTAGAAAGAAACAAAGTTGGCTGTTGGCAAAAAAAAAGAAAGAAATTGCAATAGAAAGGTGTGGGGGTTCCAAGAGCGAGAGATATAAAGAGATTTGGCAGTGGCTTTGAGTGTATGTAGGGCAATGGAACATCAGCCCTGCTACTGTAGAGGGTTGAGCTAGTAGCCCCCTTAGCGCTACAGAAGTCGCTTTTGCTTAGTTGCTTTTTAATAATATACACAGAGCCCTAGATGTCCTACTAGAACCATTTAGTTGTATTTATTATATACTATTATACATATATATGTTTTTAGACTTCCAATATTGTATTGCTTCACTACCGTTTTTGTTGTTGCAGAAGTAGAATCAATATGTATATCTATTTTAGAATAAACACTCCCAGCTACTTCTTGATATTATGTTTATAATAAGTAACTAAAAGTAATTTGAAACTTAAAGGTGCTGTTGGTAAGATTGAAGAGCTATAATTTGAGTGTAATTTGTTGGAAATGCCATAACCGTCTGTCAGCTATTAGTGAGTGAAATGCTCTGTGAGAATATCATCTGTTCTGGTTGACTGAGCACTTGCCTCTGTATGAGAATTTTGATTTTAGACCGCTCCTGGTGCATTTCTGACCAATCAGGGCATCTCTTCCCTGATGGTTCAGAGGAATCCATTTCGCCGTTTTTGTCAAACACAGGTGTGTGAATGTAACATTTCTCAATGACAGAGAAACGTAGGGGAGCAGAGAGGAAGTGGGTGTTATTTTTGGGTTGTTTATTTGCACCTTTAATGACCACATAATGTGTTGCAAAGACAAATTATGCCTTAAAAGCTAATTTTATGTATAACTGCATGACAAATGTCTGATGTATTTGCTTTTAAATATAGCAAACACATATGACACAATGTGTTAATGGCGCAGTAATGACGCAGTCTAATTCTGGAAGAATTATCGTTCAGTGAACACAGTAAGCTACACTGCTTTGACACAGTCTGTGTGAACGCAGTGCTAAGAGTACACAGCTAGCGCTGCGCTCAAGCACGCTTGTCAGCAAGAAGAAGTAGCAAGTGGAGCACCCCTCTGGTACCACTGACCTACATTAGTAGCTTAACTCTGCCAGCGCTACTAGGTGAACGAGTGCGCAGCCCGGTGCGCCTGAGCGTCACTGCTAAAGCCAGTGGGGGGAAAAAGGGAAAGGAAAGAGTGAAATAGAGACAGAGAGAAAGAGTGACAGAAAGAGAGAGAAAGAGCTAGCTGAAAGAGAGAGTGGTAAATTGGGGGGGGGGGGGGGGGGGGGGGGCGGTGGTATAGAATGATGTATAGATGGCATAGTATTGTATTTGAGGGGTATTTGAAACGGGAAGCTAGAAGACCAGAGACAATAGCAGAGAATATTGAGGGGTAGAAGGAGGAGAAGGAAATTGTAGAGCGAGTGGGTGGAAGTAAGAGAGATAGGGAGAGGAGGAGCGAATGGAGAAGGAAGAAGGGCACAACGCCATTCAGATGAAAAGCAGCAGTGTGCAGCTTCATCCATTTCTATTGCTCGCATGGCACTGTTCCTTGAGTGTCCTCCCTTGCGCTGAACGCCACGCAGAAGTTACATTCAGGTTGAATGTTTGCGTGCTGCATTGTTTGAAATCTTTGTATTATTCTCACATGGTGCTCAACTCAATGATGACCATTTGTGCTCACTCACTGTAAAATAACACCTTTCTCTCAGGGATGCTGTGCTTGTTGTGAGTGGTGTTGGTTACCTTGCCTGTTTCTGGGTTGGCTAATAAATTCCCTTGCATTGCCTTATTTCTATTGATAGTATAGTCTGGACATTATAGTCCTTTCCTATTCATGTCCATTTCCAAAGTTGCCAAAAGTCCAACGTTGTTTCAAGTCTTTAAACTAATCCGTGTTTTTACCAGTATTTCTATTGTGATTCTTTAATATTTTAGAACTGTGTTGCACTATAGAATATACTAATATAGAATAAATTAGGGATGCTAATTCTGGCTTTTTTTCTGACGATAACCGACACTCGTTAACCGGTCATGAATCAGTAATCAATAAGAATAATTGGGGTTTAATTTTTTTTTTTACAAATGTCTGTGATCCATAAAAAATTATAAAGGGTTAGGGTTAAGGGTTTTTTTTTATTGGAAAGGAGGGCTGGCCCGAATGCCTACTTTCAAATTTCAAGCTTCCGATAATCGTTAGGTTTCCGAAGGTATATTCTAATAGTTAAACACCTAAACCTGTTCAAATCCAGCAGTGTCTGCGTTTTTCATGTCCCGACTGGCTATGTGAAGCATGTGTGAGCATGTGCCCCCAGCATTATTAAATAAAACTGATTATTACTAAGGCTTTATTACAACTAACTAATGATATCCACTATGAAAACACTTGGTTACAATTAGTGTATGGCAGGCTAACAGGCTATTGGTTAGTTTAAAGCAGGGCTCCGAACCGGTTCAAGGAACGAAAACGAAAACCGAAAACGAACGGAATTTTACGAGGAACGAAAACGGAAACGAAAACCAAATGGTCTTCAACTGTTCCGGAACAGAAACGTTATTCTGAAATCCCCAAAACCGGTTAATAACCGTTTTTTTTCGTTCTCTATATACCGTAAAACTTCCAATAAAAGCGGGGTCCCTAATAGACGCAGGGGTGTGGCGACACGTTTTGACAAATAAACGCAGGTCTCCAATTGAGGCCGGATCTGGATTTTATCTAAATTATTTCTTGAACGACTTAAGCCGTTTAGATCACCTACACAAAGATACGGTAACCGTTTAAACGTCTGTCCATATGGACATAACGCACATCGTTAGATCAGTTAGATTCTCCACAGATAAATCATTCAGTTCATTTAACACAAACTATGAACACCAACGCATAATTCATCAGACTTACCGGTAAACAAGAGAGACGGGGAAAAGGTCTGACTTCCAACTTTTGAAGCGATCATAAAGTCCGTACGGTGTGTGTCCGTTCCTGCATTGTTTATATTCCTTAAGTCCGTAAGGGTCCACCGGTCAAAAGAATCAATGGGTTTCATTAAATTAATCCGAGTTGTGAATAATATCATGTGAAGTCCGTTGCTCACTGTCTGACTGTCTGTATGCTGGCTGTCGTAAATCTTCCGCTGCCGTAAAACGACGTTCACGTTCGAGCGTCATAGCGTCACCGCGGACCTACGGCCGGCGGGGGTGCCCGCAATCATAGACATATATACATGTATACTATGTCTATGCCCGCAATAGTAACACAAACACACCGCGGGCCGACGGGGGGGGCGCGCAATAGTAACACACCGCGGGGGGGGGCGCGCAATAGTAACGGCCGACGGGGGGTGCGCAATGGTAACACACCGCGGACCTACGGCCGGCGGGAGCGGGGGGGCCGCAATAGTAACACACCGCGGAGGCCCAATAACACTGCCGGAACGTTAAGAACGAACGTTATTTTACGTTCCGAACCGGTTCAGGAACGATATGTTGGTGGCGGAACGCAAGAACGAAAACGTTAAATATACCGGTTCCGTTCGGAACGGAACGATTGAAAAATAATTTCGTTTTCAAGCCCTGGTTTAAAGTGCTCCTAGTGACAACAAATCTTGACAGCTCCATCGGTCTGTGGGGATTACCACTCGAGAAACATAATCTCAGTTGAGATGAAAAAAGCAGAAGCTGCTACTTGCTAAAAGCATGGATGTAAATGGCTAAAAGATAATAACAGAGTGTCTTAAGTGTACGTTATCACTGACAACCTCGCTGTTCGAATACAAAACTAATGAAGGATACTTCGGTTATTTGAATATTTGGGGCCAGCCCTTTATGTTTACACATGCAACGCAGCAAAAACGACAACAGAAGGGTTTTTTTGCCGTTCAACAGATAGTTATCTGATAGAAATCTGTCAAAAATGGTCGGTCAACGGTTAATGTTAACCTAGAATAAATAATGAATATATATATATATATATATATATATATATATATATATATATATATATATATATATATATATATATATATATAATGAATATATATATATATATATATAATAAATATATAAATAATGAAAGAAAGGGCTGAAGGAAATAAGCAAAACATTGAAAGAAACAAACCCAGAAAATAGCTAAGAAAAGAAAAGGGAGAAAAGGAGTGAATTCTACATACTGTGAATGTGGGGATGTTTTGTCGCAAGTGGATATATATATGTGTGTGTGTGTGTGTGTGTGTTTAGACCTTCCGGTTCAGCTCACAGCAGGAGTCTGCAGCAGTGCTGGCATGATGGCCTGTGTTCTGCTCAGTGGGAGGTTCATCACAGAGCCCCCCCAATTAACATGCACTAGCAAGCCGAGTTACAGTGACTACGTTTACAATTAAAGCAGGTTATTGTGCTGCGTTATGTTGGGGGCGCTGTGATTTACTTCACTGTAGCCCTCGCTATGGACTTTTTGCAATGTTCAATTACATGTCTGGCTTTCTGCCCGGATATGCATTCAATCTCTCTCCAAGGTACACTAATGGCGCATTTCCACTGGTACGGCATGGCACGGTACGGTTCGGATCTGTTTCCATTACAACTGAGTACCATATAGTACCTCCTTGACGTGGGAGGGGTCGTCATAACACGGCTGCGCAAAACTGCCGTGACGTCATTTACACCGCGCCAAGCCACGCACAAAACCGGAACAACCATAGACATATATACATAGACGCATAGATATATATAAACACTAGATGCCTCGTCCGCGTTGCTGGCCAACGGAGTGGAACGTCCGCACATGGCGGCCATCTTACTCCAGGCAGCTCGGTCCCCCATAACATGTGTTGTAGTGGTACATGTACTTTTAGATTACCATAACTTGCTCAAATTTCATCCGATTTTCAAACGGTTTGGTTTGTTATAAACGTCAAAGTGCATTGCATAATTGCATAATTAAAAAAAATTAAAAAAAATAAAAATAAAAATAGAATAAAGTTCTAAAATAGGTAGATTACAATATTTCCTATTACAAATAGGCTATAAGAAAGGCTGCATGTTGAAATCCCCCACCCTGTACAGAGATCTTGCCTGTGGTAAGATGCCTGTGGTCGACCATCTTGCCTGGAGTAAGATGGCCGACCTGTGAGGACGTTGTAGACTCCGCCGTAACGCATCTAGTGTTCTATATATATCTATGCATAGACGCCTCATAGACTGACGCTGCCCGTTAGAGCTGACGTAGCAGCGCGGCCGCCATCTTGGAAGGGGACCCAGTGCGTCCCCAGTGCATTCATTTCTATGGAGGAAGGTGTATCCCCAACTACAATAATAAGCATAACTCCCCGAATTTTTACCGGATTTTCACACGGTTTGGTTTGTTACAAATGGCAGAGATTTATTTATGATACAGGACGAATTTTTTTTTTTTTTTTTTTTTTTTTTAAATAATAAGAATTATTGTTCAATCTTACTTGTTAAAGGTAATCCCACGCCATCTGGTGTCAATACTGCGCCGTAAGCTGCACAACATACTGGCATAGCTTGCTCTCCCGTTGACTCCTATGCTAGACTAGAGTGAGGACTCCCTACCAATATGGCGGCGATGCTGGGTTACGTTCCATCACGTCATGAGGCGTCTATGTATATATGTCTATGGGAACAACAACAACAACGACAATGGAGGACACCGAGGCGATTGTGTATTTGCTGCTCACTCTGTGGCTTTTTGTCACACACAAGGCAAAATAAGAGAGCCAGAGTAGACTCCAGGCCGCGAGACAAAATACAGTTGAAAAGCACAGAAGAGTTTTGGAAGCTGCAAAAAGACGACGTTTGAGGGTATAGATCTGTGTGTTTGGCCAACAATAAACTTTTTCTATTTTGCAAATATGTCTCCACTTTTATTTATCATAAATTCACCAAGGTTACCAGGAATTACTGACAAATGTAAATAAAAGTTAACCCTAAGTTAACCATAACTATCACATCCTGTGTACACTATATCAAGGATCTCTCCTTGTTGCTTGCTCTCTCCTTGCTCCAGAACATTACCATCATTATAAAACAAGCTCTATATAAAATCTAGATGATAATTAAATCTTGTTGCATGTTTACTGACAAATGAAATAGTCATGATACAATCACACAAATGTTTTATTAAATTATTAAAGCAAAAAAAACTCTGAATTATACACATGTCTCCGACAGAGACGGGGGGGCAGTACTTTTTAGGGTGAGGGGAATGTTCTATGCGCGCCGGTCACTCATTGCCTGCACAAGCTGGCCCGGTAATCACTTTTCATTTTCTTCATCTTATCCCTGCATTGCTAGGGTTTGTACCCATGTGTGGCCATCAGCTGGGCGATTTCCTGATATATTTTCTCGTTCCGAGTTGTGCCGTCGAGCTCCCTCTGTATCCTTTCTTCGGCCACCAAAGAGAGGAACGTCTGGACCTCCTCGACCGACCATGGCGTGGATTTTTTCTTCAAAGCCATTTTCTCGTGTTCGAAGTGTAGTCGAAGAGCAACGGGGTTTTAAAAAGTGGTGGGGTCGAGTCTTGTGTTTATTTACAGTCTGGTCGGTTGTCGCGCGCTTTTGACGCTTCCAGTGACGACACTCGTCGGCCAATCAGTGGAAGGCAGTCAGCTGACGTCACGTTTTAGTATCGCTTCGGCTCGCTTGGAACCAGGGCTGAGGCGATACCAAAATAGTACCTGATACCAGGTACTACGTACTAGTGGAAACACGCAAATACCGTGCCGTGTCGTGCCGTGCCATGTCGTACCGTGCTAGTGGAAATGCGCCATTATACTGCTAATAATACTCTACTTGAGAGACAGTAGTAGTTGAGTGCTGAGACAATTTAAAAATACAATATGTAATTCAATTTAAGCATGAGGAGAATTTGAGCATAAATAGGGGACTCACAAAAAATATAAAAATATCAGCATTTCCAGATGTTTTCCCAGATGCAGTCTTATTGCCCTATCTCCACCCGATGCAGAGCACAAGTTTCTTTGCTAGTTTCAGACCGACGCAGTTATCATTTTCGCTTCCTGCACCCACGTTGTTTAAATAACAAATGCACTTCCTCTGTGCGTCCATGAGTGTGTGGGTCTGAAAATGAGCAGAGACACTTGTGTCACGCTTGGCACCGCTCTGTGCTGGGTGTAAGATAGGGCCCTGCGTCCCAATCCACTTTTGCTAGTTTGAAGGCGGAAAAATGGTTGGACGTAACATGCAATAAAACTATCTCCCATTCCCTTTGGTGCTTGCACCTTGGCGGATTGCTATCAAGCGCGACGCAAGTGTCTTTGCTAGTTTCAGACCGATGCAGTTATCGTTTCCCCGTCCTGCGCCCACGTTGTTTAAATAGCAAATGCCCTTGAGCTCCTCTGTGCGGCCATGGGTTTGTTAATCTGAAAATTAGGCATGTTCAGGCATATTTGTTGCTGAATTGCTATCTTGAGGCAACTGAAAGCAATTGCGCCATTGGCCAACAGAAACCTGGTCGAAAGTCAACGGCGTGGTGTTTCACTGTAATTTTAAAGGGTGCGTTCATAATACGCGCCTATATGCCGGTGCACAATGCTCGTACACTCTGCTTGTTCCACACACAGGGAGGCGCAGCAGTGCACAAACACGCAAACCATTCAAAATGAAAAAGATTACAATATGAAAGATTATAATTGTGTACATCAAGATATTTCTTAAAAAATACATGTCATAATTTCCACATCTACCCCCTGCTCCTGCCAACTGGGTCCAGCCTGAGGACCTTCAGCCAGTGGAGCGGAACTAGCAAAAGTTGATTGGGACAGGTCCTATATGCACCTGCGCCGCACGTTTCAGACCATGCTTTTCAGATCGTTAAAATAGGGCCCTTAGTATGAAAGGACATTGTACAACATACCTTCCATCTATCCTGACCCCCATTTAAAATAAACCAGTGCTAATATGCTTTTGGGATGTAATATGCTTTTACTGTAGCAGCACTGTCCCTACCAGTGAGAAAGCATTACTCATTTCTGAAGTTTAAAAGCGCAGTAGAGTCTTTCTTTAATACGTTTTTTTTTTTTCCACACAGGAACTTATCCATTTATTTCATGGTTGTGATTTCCCCGCTGTGTTACCGCCTTGTGTTTTACAACCACCTTTTAACGACCCCTCTGCAAGTTTCCCTGGAGTTTCTCTTCTGGTTTGTATAAAAGGATTGGGGTACAGGTTTAATGCTATACAAGTTTGAGTCCCCTATTAGTGGTAGCACTTCATATTTATTGCAATTATTTCCACATCATCCCAACGACACTCTTTGCCACATGCACGTACACACACGCACACACACATACACGCGCAAGAAAGACAAATAATTACTATCTCCCAAACCTTCATCTTCTGTCACAAAATCAAATTAGCATCGCCACTGAACCATACGATTATAGGGGACATTGTCGCTTTTATTTATTAATTTGTTTGTAATCTGTCAACTCCCGGACTGCCCCAAGCTTGGTAGCACTTTGCCTTGAACTTGTCTATCTCTCTCTGTCTCTCTTTCTCCCACCTTTCACCCCATCTCCTATCTGTGTGGCTATGGACAGCTACCCATCCTGGTGTCGTCGGTGGTCAGCCTCTACTTCCTGGAGTGGACAGATGTGTTCAAGCCGGTCAAGTCCGGCTTCACCTGCCATGACCGCAGCCTGAGCCTGCCCTACATTGACCCCAACCACGAGGTCATCCCCCTGTTGATGCTGCTGAGCCTAGCCTTCGCCGGACCTGCCATCACGGTAACATCTCTTTTTAGAAGTCTCTTGAGCGTTCCATCAACGTTTTCTAATGTTATCTAACCTCATTCCCAGGTGTTATAATCTCACTATGGATGCCTGGAACAGGGTGCTTCAAATGTGCGTTACTGGGGAGATAGAGGGCAGGACTTCCGAGCATGCTTCGGAGGGAGTAATACCTGAGCAGCGGCAGCTGCGCAGCCTGTTCTGTAGCCCACGAGAGAGAGGGAGGGACTTTCGTTAGAGGGATAACTGTTTCCGTTACGTGTTTCAAAAATTGCAAAAATCGTCATATGTATTCCCCTTGTCTTTCTTGTCATGTGCTTATTCAACAATGCAAGGGAACCGCCAGCTCATCAGGAGCAGTTAGGGTTAAGTGTCTTGGTCGGGGACACCTTGACACTTAGCTAGGAGGAGCCGGGGATCGAACCAGCAACCTTCCGCTTGTCAGACGCCTGCTCTACCTCCTGAGCTACTGCTGCCTAATCTAGCAGCTGTCAAAAATCAACAGGATTTCTTCATGTTGAGTAGAGACGTAATCTTATGGAGCTTGCATCTAGTCCCACAAGGATTGTGGCATGACAAACTCCCTTTCTTGACATGCAAAGTGCGACTGCTTCAATGTATTGGTCAGCTGGCTCATCTATGGAAATGTAATTTCTCCTTCATCATTGATTTGCATATTTTCATTTTTTTGTGTTCGGGTTTGATTTGATTGTAAAGCCTGGTTTTGGTAATGCTGCGGAATCGCATCAATAGATTCTTACATTCTACGCATTAACCCTTTGATCTTTCAGGAAGAAGTAACAGCAATGTAAAGGAAGGAGCGGCTTAGGCCTGCATTCTCCTCCTACGGCTGAGAGCATTCAGGCAATGGGGTTGTCACTACACATTAGGCCCCAGCCTACCCTTGAACCTAGTAAGAAAATGAGTTGCCCCCATTTAGTTTGTGGTATTCTATGAAACATCACAAAGAGAAATCCCTGAAGTTGTAAATTACAATTAAATTCAGAGCAAGCAGCACATATCATCTTTTCATAGTATTGCTTCTTGACAACTTAAAGCACCCTGGAAGCTTCGATGTTTCCCATCGCCTGTCCGACTGCCCGCCTGTTGCCGACCCATCGCCTGTCCGACTGCCCACCTGTTGCCGACCCCTCGCCTGTCCGACTACCTGCCTGTTGCCGAACCCCCGCCTGCCCGATTACCGCTGGCCTAGCCTGGCTTGTTGCTATTTCCCTTTTGTCTAAATAAATCCCCTGTCTTTTCATCCCGTCTCCGCCTCCCTGTGTTCAGCGTTTGGGTCCACTCGTCCTGTACCATAACAAGAATACTACTTCATACGCATGTTGGTCTGCAAAATCATCTAAACCATTTTCACAGAACTGGAGTTGATGTTACAGACAGCAATTTTTTTCACAACAGCGAGTGTGACGGTTCCCCTTTAATATAGATTTGTACTACTTACTAGTTAATTGAATCTGACATATCAATCGATGGATTGATTTTATCATGTGTTCAGTCCTTTATTCATCTTTTTTATTAAATTTGAATCAATGCATTACCTGATAACCATTAGTATTGCTCTAGGTCTTCTATACAACGTGCATAGGAATGATGAATATTTAAAAAAGGAGCTGGGCAGTGCAAGAGTCATGGGTTTCTATGACCTGCTCTTCATATCTGCTCAGTGCTCTGTGCTCTATTTCTATTCTGTTGGAAGAGTAAGTACGATGTGAGTAAGTAGGGTTTGATATGTGATAAAGACGTGATAAGGATGTGCTCAGTAGCTGTATAGTGTCCAGTTGAATTGGACATTCAAAAAAAGGTACTCGGGTATCTTCCTGAATTCATCAAATAAAGGCTAGAAAGTTATACAATGCTAATTACCCCAGTGTTTGTTCGGTTATAATGAATATTTTCAACTGCATCAAAATGTGAGTCAATAATCTCAGTGAGTAAACACATCTTTGGCACAAAGTGTGGTCGCTGGCTGGAACGACGGGGTGAATCTATGTTCTTATTAAAAATAAATCCATAACTGTTATTTTCTTCATCTGATTTTCAAGTGAATTGCACACAAGACACTAAATGGTGAAGTTCAAAGTTCAAAGTTACTTTATTTCGTCTCCCCAGGGAGAAATTTGTCTTGGGTATAGGGAAGTTACTGCATCAGTAACAACAGTAAAATACATACAACATACCACATACAACAAACAGCATTATAAGGGAGACAGTAAAAGTACAAAAAGTACAAACATACATACAAAAGTACAAACATAGAGGCTTCTGTGCAAATTGCCATCCATGAGTTTGTGCAAAAAGAGCTATCCCACATTCATTCTGTTCTACCTTACATGCCTTACAAACACTCATTCATGCTTATGATGAATTCAGGCAAGAGAAGAATAGACTAGTAGTTGTAGTAATAGTAGTTGTAGTAAAGGAGAGAGTCTGCTGCGGGTTGTGTGTATGTATAAACAATAGTTGCATGTTATATTTTCTTTGATTGTGTTACTACCCCAGTAAGGATTAGCTGACAGATGACAGAGATCAAACATTACGTAAACTGTTTAAATCACCAAAAACAACTTAGTTACTGCATATTGATTGGGAGAAAGTGTTATTACTTAGTTAGTTATCAAGTGCTGTAGCCCACCAAAATGAACAGATTAAAGGCGAGGAGCTCCGTCCAGACGAAACAAAAAGAGTAAAAACTACTCCGTTTCCCATAAGTTAACCCAAACAACATCAAATTATCAAATTATAAAACAAAGCCACAAAACTGATCTAGACCAGGTGTAGGTACTCCAGGGGCAAAGAGAGAAAAAAGGTTCCTTCCTCCTCTCTGGAACACAGGTTTTACACAGGGAGAGAACCTGAGCAACAGGAAGAGAGAGAGAGCCCTGGGCCATGGCTGTGCGTGTGTGTGTGCGTATGTGTGCAACAGAAGAGGTGGATGAAAAAAATAAAGAAATAAAGTCACAGTGATGAAGAGCAAGGAATTAGGAGTACGTAGAAGGTGGTTTCAAGGGAATGTGCATAATCTCCATTACTGGCATAGTGTAATGGAGGCATAGTTTAATGGAGGCATAGTGTAATAGGGGTATTTTAATTCAGCTATAGCTCTATTTGAGTTTTTAGTTTAGTTTAGTTTTTAGTACTTAAAGGTAGAAAATGATATTTACTAGAAATTGCTATAAGAGTTTCTTTCAAATCTAGGGTAGGGTGAAATCTCAAACCAGGGTTGCTGGTTCGAGACTACAAAAGCCTGGTAATTGTATAATTAGTAGACAGTTTTACCCAAAAATACCATGTATTCTCCCTCTAATTATTTCCAAAGTCAGGTGTGCTGCACTGCTGTACTGTGCATGAAAGCACTCGCACCAACCATAGATGTATTAAAGTGCCAGTGAACCCAAAATGGTGATTTTTTTTGTTAGTATGTGTTACGGCTCCGCCTACACACACCCCGGCTACACCCAGCACCTCTGCCCACACCCAGCGCCTGCTCCGTCGCCAGGGGCAACGGAGGAGCTAATTAGCGGAGCCGGTCTTCGATGCAGCTGACAGCACTTCCCAATCATCCTCTGCCTACAAATACCCGGACCTCCTCTCAACTCGTCGCCAGATCTACCCCAAGATATACCTGGCAAGTAGACTGTATGTCATACCCGAAGTCTGTTCCCGTTGTCTACTTACCATGTCTCGTTTCCTCGTTATCCACCCACGCTGCATCGAAGCACTGGCCCTCCTGCTATCCTGCTCCCTGCCGGCGTTCCCCGCTTTCCTGGAGAGCAGTTATCCTCCACGGACCGAGGGTTGGATCCTGCGCCTTCGCCACAGCGACCCCGGATCCTAACCCCCCCCCCCCCCCCCCCCGACCTGGCCCCGACCTCTCAGTTTCAATAAAAGCCTATCCAGGCATTTAAACCTATCCCCGCCTGCTTGTCTGAGTCTCAGCCTTCGCCCGGCCGTAACAGATTGATCTGGCCATGGACCAGAGCTCAGCCAACGCAGGAGCCTCACCCCCCGAACAGATCCAGGCTGCCCTCCAGGCTCAGGAAGGAGTCCTGGTGGAACATGGACGGTTGCTGCGGGAGGCCTCCATTGCAGTCCAGTCGCTGAGTGGCCGCCTTCAGACCCAGGAAGCAGTGCAGCAGAGACGAGCCGACCAGATGAACGACCTCACTGCCATGATTCGGACTCTGTCTCTGCAGGTGGCGGCTCTCGCAGCAGCAGGTGTCCCAGCTCCAGCCCCAATTCCGCCCCCGCCTGCCCCCCTGTCCCAACCGGCACTTTCGATCACCCACTCCCGTGATTCGTTCTAGCGAACCCCCGTCCCTTCGATGGGACCTTTTCTCAGTTCCGGGGGTTCAGCCTGCAATTCGAGCTCATATTCCGTCACCAACCCAGCCAGTTCCACTCACCGGCCACACGAGTGGCCTTCATCACCAATCTCACCACCGGCAATGCCCTCAACTGGTCTCAAGCCGTCCTCAGTGCCCGTCCCGACCTCTTTGAGGACTATACGGCCTTCATGGCCGAATTCAGGAGGGTTTCCAATCATCCCGCCGCCGGGCTGGATGTCGGGGCACAACTTATGTCACTGCATCAGGGGAATCGCTCGGTAGCTCGGAGCGCCTTCCACCGGGGGCTGAGCGAGTGGTTGAAGGACGAGCTTGTCCGAGACAGGCCTGCCTCTCTGGACGACCTGGTGACATTGGCCGTTGACATCGACGAACGTATCCTTTTCCTTTTCTCTGGGCCAGTCCTCCCTCGGCAATGGAACCGGCTGATCCAACACCTGCCATCCCCGAGCCGATGCAGTTGGGCAGAGCACGTCTGACTGCGGCGAAGAAGGCACGGAGGAGGAACGAGGGACGGTGCCTCTATTGTGGGGAGGAGGGACATCGCCATGACACCTGTCCTCTCCGGCCAAAAGACTAGGCTCACCTGAAGGGGGAATTGAGGTGAGCCGAGTCACCCGCTCCCTACCAACCGCCAATCCGGCCCGGTTCGACGTCACCCTCTCCTGGTTGGACTGGACTCTCACCGTGGGGGCCATCATTGACTCGGGCACTGATGAGAGCTTCATCGACGTCAAGTTGGCCCACTCGGCGGTGGTTCCCCTCATCACGCTGGAGTCTCCCCTCGCCATCTCGGCACTAGACGGTCACAGCCTAGGCCCCCTCACCCATCGCACGGAGCTGCTCACCATGACCATCTCCGGGAACCACAGCAAGGAGGTCCGCTTCTACCTCCTAAAGTCTCCCCAAGCGCCCCTCATCTTAGGTCGGCCGTGGCTGGAACTCCATGTCCCTCACATCCACTACGGGGAGGGGCAGATCCTCAGCTGGAGCACGGCCTGTTATGCCCGTTGTCTTCGCGCTGCTCCCAGGGCTTCACCAACACTCTGAGGGTTCAGAGTGGGTCTACAATTTTACCACTAAAACCCTTTCTGCTATTTCATAAAAAAATAGTTGATATAAAATTCTCTGCGTTATTTAAGAAAGGAGGTTCAGGAGAGCTTCTGAATGAGTTTAGCGTTATTCTGCTTCATCTTTCTCCTCAGCCTCTGCTTCGTCTGCTGGAGCCTCCTCTGCTTCCGCCTTGTCCTCCCCATTCTCTAACCCTAACCCCCCCCGACTCCACCCAACCTTTCCTTGGTGCCGAAGGTTTACCACGACTTAGGGGAGGCGTTTAGCAAGGACCGAGCCCGCACTCTGCCTCCCTACGACTGCGCCATTGAACTGACTCCATGGAGCAAATACCCCGTCAGCCGCCTCTACAGCCTCGCTCCTCCGGAGAAGAGGGCTATAGACGAATACATCTCCGAGTGCCTGACAGAGGGACTCATCCAACCCTCGAATTCCCCGGTGGCAGCGGGTTTCTTCTTCATCAAGAAGAAGGAGGGGTCCCTCCGCCCCTGCGTCGATTACCGGAGGCTGAACGCCATCACCAGGCGGAACACCTACCCTCTCCCCCTCATGAGTTCCAACTTTGAACCCCTCCTTAGAGCCACGGTGTTCACGAAGTTGGAGCTCCGAAATGCTTACCACCTGGTTCGGATTCGTGAGGGGGATGAGTGGAAGACGGCGTTCAAGACCCCCCGAGGGCACTACGAGTACCTTGTCATGCCGTTTGGTCTCACCAACGCCCCAGCCGTCTTCCAGGCAATGATGAATGATATCCTGAGGGACATGCTGGACGTGTTTGTCGTTCTGTACCTGGACGACATCCTGTTTTTTTCCAGGACTATGGAGGAGCACGTCCAGCATGTCCGCTGCGTCATCCAACGCCTGCTGGAGAACCACCTGTTCATCAAGGCAGAGAAATGTTCGTTTCACGCCTCCTCGGTGGAATTCCTGGGCTTCATCGTGGAGAGCAGACGGACTCGGCCGGACTCCAGGAAGAATCAGGCGGTGGTGGAGTGGAGTCAACCCAGCTGCAGTCATTCCTGGGGTTCGCCAACTTCTATCGGCACTTCATCCAGGACTACAGCCGGGTGGCCGCTCCCCTCATGGCCCTCACCTCCTCGCTGCGTCCCTTCACGTGGACCCCCGCAGCCAGTGCCGCCTTCACCGACCTCAAGAGGCACTTCACTTCCGCGCCGGTCCTGGTCGACCCCGACCCCTCAAGGCCCTTTGTCGTGGAGGTGGACGCCTCGGATTCGGGAATTGGGGGTGTCCTGTCGCAGGCGTCGGCGGACCAGAAGATGCACCCCTGTGCGTTTTATTCCCGTCGCTACACCCCCGCCGAGGCCAATTATGACATTGGGAACAGGGAGCTATTGGCCGTCGTGGAGGCCTTCCGGGAGTGGCGGCACTGGCTGGAGGGCGCAGAGCATCTTGTCACCGTCTGGACCGACCATAAGAACTTGACCTACGTCAGGTCAGCCAGGCGGTTAAACTCCCGCCAGGCTCGGTGGGCCCAGTTCCTTGGAGGGTTCGATCTCACCATCTCGTTCCGTCCAGGAACCCGGTACACCAATGCGGACTCGCTGTCTCTGCGTCACACGACGGAAGAGAAGCCGGTCACTCCTGACACCATCCTTCCGTCCTCCCGGGTAGTCGGAGCGGTGATCCTGGATGTCGAGGCAGCAGTTCGCAGGGCCCAGCACAGCCAGCCTGACCCCTGTACCGGTCCACCCGGCCGACTCTTCGTCCCGGACTCCGCCAGAACGCAGGTGATGACGCCTGCCATCCCGGGGTCTCGCAGCAAGGCGTCCCACCAACTCCCGTTGGGACTGCTGCAGTCCCTTCCTGTACTCAGTCGTCCATGGTCCCACCTCTCTGTGGACTTTGTGACCGGTCTTCCCCCTTCCCTTGGCAACACTGTCATCCTCACCATCATGGACCGGTTTTCAAAGTCTGTGCAGTTGGTAGCCCTGGCAAAGCTGCCAACCGCAGCGGAAACAGCGGACCTTCTCACCACCCACGTCTTCAGACTTTACGGGTTGCCCCAGGATGTGGTCTCCGACCGTGGACCCCAGTTCACGTCGAAGGTGTGGCAAGCCTTCTGTGCGGGAATTGGGGCCGCGGTCAGCCTCACCTCTGGGTACCATCCCCAGTCAAACGGGCAGTCGGAGAGAGCCAACCAGAGCCTGGAGTCGGTGCTCTGCTGCATGTCCTCCCTCCACCTGTCCTCCTAGAGCCAGGATTTACCCTGGGTCGAGTACTCGTTAAATGCGATGGTCAACGACTCCACCGGCCGGTCACCCTTCGAGTGCTCCCTGGGATATCAGCCACCCCTGCTGCCGCTCCAGGAGGCCGAAGCAGCGGTGCCGTCGGTACAGGCTCACCTCCACCGCTGTCGACGGGTCTGGACCTCCGTCCATGCAGCCCTGCTCTGTGCCACTGCCTGGACGACCAGGAGTGCCAACCGTCCGTCAACCCGCTCCCGAGTACCAGGTCGGTCAACAGGTCTGGTTATCTGCCTCCAACCTGCCGCTGGACATCACCTCTCGGAAGCTAGCGCCCCGGTTCATAGGACCATATCCCATCTCCCGAGTCGTCAACCCCGCAGCCATCTGGTTGGTCCTCCCGCATTCCCTGCGATGGGTCCATCCGGTGTTCCACGTGTCCCAGGTCAAGCACTACCTCACCAGTGACCTGAGACCTCCGGCCCCCACCCCGCCTCCTTCTCAGCTGGTGGAAGGCCACCCTCAGTGGGCGGTGAGGAGGTTATTGAAGGTGCGTTGCCAGGGCCGAGGCTTCCAGTACCTGGTCGACTGGGTGGGTTACGGACCTGAGGAGCGGAGCTGGATCCCCCGGTCCCAGATAATGTCTCCAGTTCTCCTCCGTGAGTTTTACCAGGCCCATCCGGATGCCCCGGGACGGTCACTGGGAGGTTCCCGCTTGAGAGGGGGTCCTGTTACGGCTCCGCCTACACACACACACACCAGCTACACCCAGCACCTCTGCCCGCACCCAGTGCCTGCTCCGTCGCCAGGGGCAACGGAGGAGCTAATTAGCAGAGCCGGTTTTCAACTGAGCTGACACCACTTCCCAATCATCCTCTGCCTACAAATACTTGGACATCATCTCAACTCGTCGCCAGATCTACCCCAAGATATACCTGGCAAGTAGACTGTATGTCATACCCGAAGTCTGTTCCCGTTGTCTTCTTACCGTGTCTCGTTTCCTCGTTATCCAGTTTACCCACGCTGCGTCGAAGCACCGGCCCTCCTGCTATCCTGCTCCCTGCTGGTGTTCCCCGCTTTCCTGGAGAGCAGTTATCCTCCGCGAACCGAGGGTTGGATCCTGCGCCCCCGGATCCTAACCCCCCCCCGACCTGGCCCCGACCTCTCAGTTTCAATAAAAGCCTATCCAGGCATTTAAACCTATCCCCGCCTGCTTGTCTGAGTCTCAGCCTTCGCCCGGCCGTAACAGTATTCGAATTTGAGCTGAAACAGCGTGAGGCAAAGATTAAACACTTAAATAAAGAACCATTGAACTAGCAGAGACAGCTAGACAAGAAAAGTCCCATTCTACCTTTGGCTGTAATGGTTTACACTGCCACAGCAGCCACAAAGCAAAAGCCAGACATAGTTCTTACGACTATGTTTTATGTGTATTTATGCACTATTATTACCATTACTAAACCACCATGTTCAGAGTTTACTCATGCAGTTCGGTAGCAATACCGAACCACAGGTTCACAAAGACTACCACTAAAACGGTCTGGCATTTATACTGTGAAGACTTGGATAACAATTACAGACATTAATGTGTGGTACGCTGATAGTAAGCCTCTGCAGAATGAATCTATTCGAAGCGGTGTTCTGGTGCGCATTAATGAAGGTAAAAGCCAAAGGACATCTCCATCGTCCAGATCCACACCGCTACTCAGACCAGTACACGCTGCTACTCAGACCAGTACATGCCGCTACTTGTCAAGCAGGGAACGGGCGAAGAGTTTTGTATTATTTTCGACAGCCAGACATGAGAAAACAATGAATGTACCTGGCAAAATAAAAAAACACAGCATTTACAATTGGTTGCAACACAAAAACCGCCTTTCAGCAGTACACGTGGATCTGTGTCACATGGATGTATTTGCTTTATCAACATATTTTCAATGGACCAGACTTGGCCTCTGATTCCTTGTCCGGATTTGCTCGTTGGTCCATGTTCATTTGTGTGTCCACCTTAACGTCGTCGCGTCTCTGAGTGGCAGGTTGAGAGAAGCTGGGTGCCACGGGACAAAACGAGACCCATAGGAACGGCCTTCTGGCTCAGTGAAACCTAACATACTGCAGCTTTGAAAGGACCTTACCAATTTGATTTTTTAGACTGCGTCTCTCTCTAGGAAGAACAAGGAATCTGTTGCCAGTGGTAAATGACCAGTACATCCCTATATAATTGATATTTTCCCAGCCATCGTAGCACATGCAGACACACACTCCCTCCCTCTTCCCTCTACTCCATGTATCACCTCTCTAACAGGTCTCTGTGTGTCCTGCTGACAGATCATGATAGGAGAGGGCATCCTGTTCTGCTGCTTGTCTCAGAGGAAGAGCCACGTGGGGGCCGAGGCCAACATCAATGCGGCTGGATGCAACTTTAACTCCTTCATACGCAGGGTAGTCCGCTTCGTGGGTACGTTGTGACACACCTCAACATACTGCCAATATGGACGTTAATGCATAGACCCTGAAAACTGCATTATATTTTTGATCAAGCATTTTCCCATTGTGGTAGTGGAGGATGTACATACATACAATGGATACACTGGCACCATATATCGATATTGTTATTAAAACATGGTGGCACTGGGACGTATTGGTGCAGAAAATATTTAAAATATTTATTGTTTATCTATGGCTATGTTCCAATTGGCTCACGTGTTCCCTCATTCCCTACTCCCTATATAATGAACACTACATAGTACACTAATTAGGGAGTAACTATGGGGAATTCTGAATTTTTTTATGCGCCGGAAATCCATCTGCGTGACGTGTATTGGTCACATACACAAGCCAACATGTGTTAGACGCAGTGTTGTAATGTAACGAAGTACAAATACTTCGTTACTATACTTAAGTAGAATTTTCACGTATCTGTACTTTACTTCGTTATTTATATTTCTGACAACTTTTACTTTTACTCCACTACATTTCCTCACTAAAATGTGTACTTTTACTCCGATACATTTCCCATAACCATCTTCGTTACTCGTTACTACAAAATAAAAATCGAGTTGGTGACCTACTTCCTGTTTATCAACCTCCAAGCGCGAAGAAAAAAAAAAACACCGCGCGCGACGAAGAAGAAGATCTGCTTTGGCCAATCACGGAAGCGGTCTGCAGCTGCGGCAGGTTCTGCTAATTCTCCGGTCACAAATGACGAGATCAACAGTGACGACATCAACCGATATTTTAACCCAAACTGAAAGTGGCTGTTGTTTACTGTTGCCATGGCGACATGTCTTTTCCCAGACGAAGTGGTTTTTGTGCGTGTGTGTGTCTAAACGCCACGGCTACACCGGCATGCTGCCAATACTCTAGGGTGGCCATTCGTCCGGCTTTAGGCCGGACTGTCCGGACGCGTATTTGTCCTTTTTGAGACAACCCCGCCGGTCATAGGTCCGCCCGCGGGACATAGGTCCGTGGTGTGTTACGATCGCGCGCGCGCGTAGGTCCGCGGTGTGTTACTATTGCGCGCACCATCCCCCCCCGGGCTGAGGTGTCCTCCATTTCAACAACTCATAAATGGTCACCCTACAATACTCTGATAGGACGTCACAGTGTGATTACGGTGTTTACATGTCTACAATAATGCCAATAAGACTGGAATACTCCACATCTCTTCATTCAGTATTGATTACTCCCACTATGGGAATGCTGTTTACATGGCAGTGTGTTAATCTGAGTATTACATCAGTATAACATCAGTCCAGTGTTGTCTTATGTGTACGACTTATATTTATTGTTATTTATTTAATTTTAATGTTGAACAAGTTGAAGCCTCTCCCCTGTACTGTACCTGGATATTACAGGAGCCAAAATACATTTCATAATCACAATTCTAACTGCTCACTTTGTTTAAATACTTTTACTTCTAATACTTAAGTACATTTTATATCAGAAAATTACTTTTGGTACTTAAGTACAGTAAATGTCAGGTACTTTCAGACTTTTACTCAAGTAATATTCTAAAAGGTGACTTTTACTTCTACCAAAGTCATTTTCTGGTAAGATACTTGTACTTTGACTCAAGTATCGCTTTCAAGTACTTTATACAAGACTGGTTAGACGTCACCCTGTTACAGCTCACTCGCATAAGGAACCTGTATGTGCTGGACCTATTGGGTGAATCCGTTGACAATGAAAACTGCTGTGCATCATGGGATATAGTGTGGAAATATAGTGTGCATCAGTTGTAAACGTTATTTACAGTGCGTTATGGGTATAAAGCAAGTGGTCATTGCATGAGATCATAACTCCACTGTCCTTCTTGCTCCTCTCCTCAGGAGTCCTTGCATTTGGCCTCTGTGCCACGGCACTCATCACTGATGTGCTGCAGCTGATGACCGGCTACCCTGCACCCTACTTCCTGACCGTGTGCAAGCCCAACTACACGTCGCTTAATGTCACCTGTGAGCAGAACTCCTACGTCATGGCCGATATCTGCTCCGGAACCAACCTTGCTGCCATCCTTCAGGGCAGGTGGGGAAAAAAGAATGAACGTTCTTGGAGAAAAAAAGAAAATAATGCCATGTTTTGCAAATGAATCATGAATCATGAATGTTATACAACATCCTGCATGGAAACTGATTGGTTTCAAGTGAAAAATGGTATTCTAATTGGCAATATAAGTAAATATTATATAACATGATCAGGTCATTTTAGATAATAATTATAATGGACTTATTTTATGATTTTCAATGTGTCTGTAATTCAGTATACACATAATCTGAAAATGCTAAATTATGCATTAATACTTTATGAACATTAAAGAACCCTCATGTGTGTATCTGTAGAGGAGGTACTATTTATATATATTTATATATATGTTTGTGTGTGTGTGTGTGTGTGTGTGTGTGTGTGTGTGTGTGTGTGTGTGTGTGTGTGTGTGTTTTTTATGTATGTGGCTGCAGCAGTAATGGGCCACTTCGCTCAACAAGCACTGCAGTGAGATTCTCATCTCTAATCAAAGTTTTATGACTCCAGATGTACAATTCTAAGAGCTGTGCTTTCCCCAATGGAGTGTGTAGCAGACTTTTACACACCAGGCTATGCATATGTGTGTTATATATAGAAACACACACACACATACAAATACCATGCATGCACATGAACAAATATATCACATGCAAATAAATATGCACAATATAGTCACGCTTCCACACAAACATGCATACATAACCATACACATATGCGCACACATACATGCATGTATCATTCATCATAAGTAGGTCATTGGGAGAGAGCTCTATAAAAAATGGACTTCCACTCATGTTAAGTAATACAGTTGTGAATTGATGAAGATATTGTGCCTGTTATGACACCCTCTGTCCCCTAATCATCTGGAATCAAGTAACAGTATTTGGTTACAGAACACCTTAACATCAATAATGCAACGCAGACTCCAATTCTATTTTTGGTTCTCTCTCCTTCCAGAAAATCCTTTCCGTCACAGCACGCCACTCTGGCATCCTTTGCAGCGGTCTACATCTCGGTGAGTAATGGTTCTGACCCCTCTACTCAACTGTACCACAGCCCCTCTCCCGCCACCACCCCCAGAAAAGCATACAAATGATGATACAGTTGCCTCTTTACGCAGCCTAGGCTGCAAAAGCAATGCATGGAATATGTAAGGAATAAATAATATAGCGTAATATAGACACCCCAGAGTGGTTTATTACGCTTATACCAGTTACCAACATTCATTAGATATTAGTTACTTTCATCTATTACATTATTTTTTTTATCGACTTAATCAGCGGAAATTAAAATATTGTTCTGCGGCGCTTTGACCATGTTTTTGTGTTGTCAAGGAAACAACTGGTCAATAGTTGTATTTGACCGTTGTTGTTAATGTTGGATTTGTAGTGCATTGATTCCAAACTGTTAAAAGGCCTGTTGTCCCATTACTAAAAAATATTGTGTCACATTGATACAACAATCATGCAATGGGGTGATGGAGGAAATCTGCTTCCGCTTCCAGATTTTGTTGGTTTGTTCATTTTAAGCACTTTTGTTTCGCTTCACAGCCAATTTGGACCTTTTCATTTACAGACACCTCTAATGACACAGCTATTGTGAGACTAACCCTAAACCACATATTGGCATCTTGATGTGGATGTACAAAATTTGTACACTTTTTATATACTTGTATATGATACTGATTGGTTACACTTGTTGATTCAATGCAACTTGTTTGATCTATTCTAATTTGTGACGCACCTTTCGTGAAACATTTTGCAATTAACAGCATTTTACCATGAATTAATTTAAACAAACACAAATGCAAGATCTCATCCCATATCTGGCCACAGAGTTCACATTCAAGTTTCGCATCTGGACGAAAAGTCTGTGATCAGATCTGTCAGTGTCTGTCACAGTGTAACAGAGACCTTACATTACGCAGAATGAATCATACATGATACTTGTATTATTCCAGTCTGTCCTGGGATAACCATGTGATTTATTTTAAGCACTAAAAGGGCCTAATAGTGATTCTTCTTCTTGCACAAACTCAAAACCATAAAAAACTGATGCTATTTTCTCATACTAAATAGATAGATAGATAGATAGATAGATAGATAGATAGATAGATAGATAGATAGATAGATAGATAGATTTGTTATTGTCCTTTAAGGAAATTTGTTGCCACAGTCTGTACAGCGCCTCACAAGAATACATATATAAATAGTCCACCATTGCTCACAACAGTTATTGGCTGTATCAATCTACACAAATGTACTGTCTCTGTGATGAAAAGAGGCTGGCTCACTCATTCAACATCTTTCTCTTTGTGTGTGGATTGACGATGAGGAAACCACAAGTCTATAAACACAATGATATCTGTCCACAGATGTACTTCAACAGCACACTGACGGACTCATCCAAGCTGCTTAAACCGCTGCTGGTCTTCTCCTTCATCATCTGTGGCATCATCTGTGGCCTGACCCGGATCATCCAGTACAAGAATCATGCCATCGATGTCTACCTTGGTTTCCTGTTGGGTGGCGCCATAGCCGTATACCTGGTGGGGCCTGGTGCCTATACAAGCATCTTTCTATTGAAGGGTTTCATTAGGTGGTGGAGTCAAACATTATGTCTAACTCATGTTATCAGGTCCAACTTTTTCAAATGCGTCTTTTTAATTATAGAAGCACAGGGTATTATATCATCGCCAGTGGGGCCTACTGTAAAGAAAATCATTACAATTTGTTAAGCAAAAACTGATTCAATTAGTGTGGGCCTTGCGACCTGGTTTCAAACATGATAAGGTATAAAATTCAAACATACATTGGGCGCAGTAAAAGATGATTCCTCTCTCGTCTCCAGGGACTTTATGCGGTGGGTAACTTCCAGCCTAGTGAGGAAACTGGCAGCACTCATCCCTTTTCCTCAGTCCACCGCCCCCCCTGCTCCTTACCTCACATCAGCCACGAGGCTGTGCTGCACCACCTGCAGATGAAGGCCAGCATGAGCGGGGAGCCCGGCATCCCCATCTCCCACTCGGAAGGCCTACTCCACCGCAGCCTCCAGCTGCAGCAGAGGGCCGCTGAAGTGGACATGATGTCCCCATGTGGCGCCATGGGCAGGGACCCCTACATGACATTCAGCCACACCCTGCCACGGGTCCACACCCCGCAGGCCATCGCGGCATATGAGGAGGCGGCCCGGCGCCACGCTGCTACGCTCCATCATGCCTCCATGGACTCCAACCGCTCCAAGCAGCTGCTGTCCCAGTGGAAGAGCAAGAACGATGGCCGCAAGTGTGCCCTGCAGGTCCCCGACTCCTTCTCCTCGTCCGTAGACTCCACCTCCGGCCAGTCCTCCTTGCACCCCCACCACCATGGCAGCATGGAGTTGCGTTCTGCCTCAGAGCCCTCGGCCATGGGGCCGAACGGGAGCTTTGACGGAAGTGCGTCTGTACATCAGTACATGGCCAAGCTGGCCACGGGCGCTAGCACCACACTGCCCAGCAATTGCAGCGGAATAACCGGGGGGGGCAGGATCGCCATGCAGTCACGACCGGGGTCTTCGCAGTTGGTTCACATACCCGAGGAGGCCCTGGAAAACTACAATTCATCACCGAGGACAGGCATGGGGGAGGGAGCGGGAGGAGAAGGTATGGCAGCGCTTAACAGTGCAGCTCATGCTAATTGGCATTTGGCAGCAGAGAAGTCTGCAGCCTGTAGGACTAACGGCAATGGGCACAATGGCCAACCTCCACGGATCATGCAGGTGATCGCCATGTGCAAGCAGCAAGGCCTGCTGCAGACCCACTCCAAGAGCTTAGACGAGGGCAGCATGGGATGCGGTGCCACGGGGAGCTGCCAGGGCCCGGCACACTACAGGGCTCTGCCCGACCAGGATGTGATCAGCATGACCGGGCCCAGCTCACTGGGAAGCACCGCGGGCAGCATCTCAGGGAGCACGGGGGCAATCATCAGAGTAGAGGCCCACCCCGAGAGCAACAGGCCTGTGATCCAACCCCCCTCCACAGACGGGTCATGGAAGTGGCGGTCACTGGATCATGGCACCGGAGGTGCTGCTGGAGGTGTTGGTGGTGGAGTTGTAGGGAGCCTGAGGCAATCTTTTGAGCTCAACGACCTCAACAGAGACTCGGAGAGCTCAGAGTCTGCGTGGGAGGGCTCCATGGATAGGAAGCGTGCCAACCACGTAGTCACTACCACCGCATCCATGAGCACACCACCCGTGATTACGGTAAACACCCAGAGCACCGTGAGCCAGGAGGAGCAACGGCTGAATCCACATTGCCTTTCCACCATCCGGGTGACGCCGGGGGACGGCGGCATCTCTGGAAGTGGAGGATGTGGGGGCAGTGGTGGAGGAGGTGGTGGAGGAGGTGGTGGGGAGTCGATCTCGGAGGCTCCCTCGGTAGCCTCCAGTCGGGACTCCACACTGCACAGGAAAGCAAACAACATCATCTTGATCCCGGAAAGAGCCAACAGTCCGGATAACACTCTAAATGTTTTCTACAAAGGGACGTCAATCACTCCAACATTCAAAGAATAAATCCAAAAGGAGGAATATATCCTCCAAGTAAAAGAAGACATTTTTTTGGGGAAAAAATAGTGATAATCTAATGGAAAAAATAATAAAAACTGTTGTGGAGTAGTTTTCCAAATAGGAACTTTGTAGCTATTGTATGAGCCAACTCATACACTCTATATACATTTAGTGCCAAAACAAAAGCTCTTCAGCATGAGAATTTTTAAGTAGTTGACACTAAAGCACAACCTTTTAAGAGTTGTAGAAATAATCACTGTGTACTTTTCTGCTATTGGTACTTATTGTAGGTTGTGAAAGGTGTAGCAATGGTTTAGGACAAGGAAACATTTGTAGACTGTTATGTACTTTTTGTACATATTTTATTGCAAAAATGGTAATGATGTGATAAGCACTTAAAATTAAGCTGTAGCAAACTTTTGCAAATAGATCACATTGTAGCTGTTAAACAAGGTTTTATACTTGGCACTGCAAATGCTATGTACATTTTAAAGGGTGCTTCACCACAAAAATGAATAACATATAATATATTGTACAATTTGAATACATAAAATATTTTACAAAGAGTAACGAGTTCAACATGAATATATACAGTGATATGTTTTGTATTTTCTCTTATTTAAAGATGCCACATATTCAACAGAAACAAACTTGTTCAAACCATAAGTGTGCTTAGCATTCCCTCTAGCTCTAAAGTCAATGATGCTGTGACTTGCACTAAAATACACATTGACTGTACATCTGAACATATCTTCATATCCCAGACACTGGTGGTGCACATTGTTCCCATCCCCCATATTAACAGCACAAAACACTGCAAAAAAACATAATATATATATAGCTAAATGGTACATATCCATGAGACATGGGAACACTTGAAGTAAATGGATGCAATCTGAAATAGATAGGTGACAACTTTCATTCTATCGTTTAATTATCGTTTTCTTTAATGCAATTTTAAAAAACGCATTTCCGATCATATTTTTAGCGTGACCTGAAAAAAAAATTGAATATTGTTTTAATGGAGCAATGCACACGGAACAGCGTGAATGTAGCGGGCTGTATTTTTACTGTATTTTTCCGCATACTTCGTATCGGACTCAATTCTATTTTGTACTCGAAGAATAAAAAAAAAATTCTGTCTGTCCCAACATGGCCGTGTGTGTTGGGCTTTAGTCTTGCTTCAGACTTTCTAGAAAGTTTCCATAAATCACTGTACCATTAGTAAATGCAACCATAAAACGATATTTACATTAGCAGTTGATATAACTTATTTGATTTGAACATATAGGTGAAGTAAGGTAGTTGGACTAGTTCACCTACTGCTAAAAGCTCACCAAACTGAGCTTCAAGGGGAGCATTGACAATACCTTTTACTGTCAGGTTAATATGCTTGAGTTGGCCTACCAATATACATCACACATGAGCCTGCATTCACATGGTCTTTGGTGGATAAAAAACGGTGAATATATAAATATATTTAAATGAAAAAATAAATACTTGTGCATGGCCCCAGTGCTCGACATTACAATGTTGCGTGATGCTCCGTGACTAAAAGGTATTTTAAACCTGCACTATGTAACTTTTCTACTACAACTATTTACTCCATTAAAAAATACATTCTCAAGAATAAAACAGGCCCATCCATGAGTCAATCCCACAGTTACCAATAATGTGTTTTCTGTGTTTGAAAAATAATGCACACCCTTGGAATGTTATTGACCAATCAGAATCAGGTATTCAACAATGGTATAAATAGATACAACTGTAGCTACAACTCAAGCCACTAGAGGCTGCTAATAGTACATTTACATAGTGCAGGTTTAAATCGGCCTGACAGAGAAAAATGTCCGACATGAACCAGACGTTCTATATCAGAAGTGCTCATGGGAATGCAGCCTTAGTTTATCTATTCTATAACTTAAAATAAAAGCTTAAAATAAGCTTAAAAATAACTTCCATTGTTTCTCACTGTGCCAGTTTTGAATACACAAGACAATTGCCAAAGCAAGCAATCCTCATAGAATACCGAAACTGAAATCTGCAGATGTATTTTTCTGTATTTGATATAGCAAGCCTGCATTATATTATCAATGATTGAATCTCCTCCAGACACTTTGATGACTTTGCATTGCCACATTCATGTACTGTGTATCACTGGAATATTGTAAACAAGGCACCGAAGACAATTTTCTTGACACTTTATAATTTCAAAAATATTGACAATCTTTTTTTCTTTTTACCATGCACTGTTTCTCCTTGTTCATTTTGTTGGTAAAAAAAGGTACAGGTGCTCCTTTTATAGGGGACAATATCAACTGTTTACATGATATAACAAGGAGAATGTTGCATGAGAATCACAGAGAGAATCACAAAGGTTGTTGAGTTCATTTTAATTTTTACTATATTTAATATTCCCTTTCCAAAGAGCAAATAGAATATGGTTTTCTTTTGTTATAAAGATGGTATAATACATGATAACTAAAGGCCCATAGCCTTTTCTAGCCTGGCTTACAATTACAATGTGAGGACTAAAAGCAATTGCAGTAATAATAATAATAATAATAATTGATAGGATTTATATAGCGCTTTTTTGGAGGTCACTCAAAGACACTTTACATCACATAGAATATACAGTACATAAAGAAAAGAAAAACAGGAAAACAAGATACAAAACAAATTCAAAATGAGGTTTGGAATAGAGTCAGGTGTGGTATGGGTGGAGTCAGGGGTCATATGCTTTCTTGAAGAGGTGAGTTTTGAGTTGGCTTTTGAATGAGTTTATTGAGTTTCGGATGTTTGGGGGGAGGGAGTTCCAGAGGGTTGGGGCAGCAATGGCAAAGGCTCTGTCTCCTAGGGTGTGGTGCTTTGAACTTGTGATAGGGGTCAGAAGGTTGGTGTTAGATGATCTGAGTTGGCGAGTCGGGGAGTGACGTTTGAGGAGGTCGGTAAAGTAGCGGGGGGCAAGGTTATTGAGGGCTTTGTAGGTTATGAGCAGGATCTTGAAATTTATTCGGTGCTGTATTGGGAGCCAGTGAAGTTGTTTGAGGATGGGAGTGATGTGTTCTCTAGAGCGGGCGTGGGTGAGTAATCTGGCAGCAGAGTTCTGAACATATTGGAGTTTGTGGAGGTCGGTGGAGGGGAGGCTGTAGAGAATGCTGTTACAGTAATCCAGTCTGGAGGTGACAAAGGCATGAATGAGTGAGTAAACTGTCTTTCATCAGAAATGATGCCGCACTGAAGTAAAATGTTTGTGTTAACATAGGCCTATGTACAAATTGTAAGAGATCATGGACTGGAGAGATAGTACAAATAGAAGATGCGTGGATTTAATCACTTTTATATCCATTATATCCATATCCATTTAGAACAATTGTAATTTTTATTTCCATGTTATCATTATTGCATTCACAGGACTAGCTGTATGATCATTACAATTCTTAACACCATAATCCAAAACCATTGTTTCCAAGCCTTAACAGTGTTTATATCAGTTTTGATAACATAAGGATCAAATCCAGCTGAAAAGCATATCATTTATGATGAATGGTAACAAAATATAATATGGATATGTATAACATATTGTTTTTAATTATCTGTGTTCCATATAGAATTTGTCCCGAAAAAGCCTGTGAAATCAAAAAGTGTAAAATGTGACACGAGTAGAATATGTAGTTTTACTGGGTAGCACTGTGAATGGATGCTATCTGCATGTGTAGCATCTTGTGTTGTTCCTGGATGAATAAAATGTTTTATGATACTGTGATGAGCTGTAGAAATTCTATGCAGCAGAAAAAATACTATACTTTAAATTAATTTACTGTTAAGTCTCTGAGTTGGTTTTAAACGGTTAACCGTTACATATTCTTGTGACTACATTTATGATAAAGTATTGAACGCTTTACTACACATCGTCGTTCAACTTCACAACATGTTTATCAGGGTAGCTTACAAACTTTGCATTGTTTAAATGATTGGAATAAATGTTTGCCATTTAATGCAACCATTGTCTGTCATTTATATCTTGTTGCATCTGTAAAACTGGTGTAGAATAGAATAGAATAGAATAGTCTTTATTGTCATTATACGAGTTGTACAACGAAAATTGAGGGTGCTCCCGCAGAGCTACCGTGCACAACAAAACAAGAAAAACAAAATAGAAAATTTAAAACTGTACAATAATAGATACTGTAAACTGAGGAAGTAGTGCAATAAATAGAATAAATATGAATACTGAAATATGAATAAGTTACATTAAAAAAATGGTTGTAAACATTCCAAACATTTTAAGACACAGACGTGGCACAGAGGCCAGTGCTGTCCAAGGGCACTGAAAGGGAGGTAGGTAGGTTGGGTGGTTATTGTCGAGGGGGGGGGCAGTTGCGTGTGTCCGTAAGTGTTTGCAGTTTGTATGGCCCATGGGAAGAAGCTCTTTGTCAGTCTGCTGGTGTGGGACTTTGTAGACCTGTAGCGTCTCACAGAGGGCAACAGATCAAACAGGGCATAGGCAGGGTGTGAGGGATCTCCTGTGATTTTCCTTCCTTGATTTTCCTGAGACAGCAGGATGTGGAGATGTTTTCCAGGCTGGGCAGAGGGCAGCCGATGATCTTTTGGGCAGTGTTTATGACCCTCTGCACTGCCTTCCTGTCCTTGGCTGTGGAGCCTGCGTACCAGACGCCCAGTCAGTATGCTCTCGACCGAGGAGTGATAGAAGGCCAGCAGCAGCTTCGTGTCCAGATTGTTCTTCCTGAGGACACGCAGGAAGGGTAGCCGCTGCTGAGCCTTCTTTACCAAGACCCCGATGTTGTGAGTCCAGGAGTGGTCTGCGGAGATGTGGGTGCCCAGAAACCTGAAGGTGTTGACAGTCTCCACTTGCTCTCCATTGATGAGGAGGGGGGTGTGGGCCTGTCTGATCTTCCTGAAGTCCATGATAAGTTCTTTAGTTTTATGGACATTCAGGGTCAGGTTGTTATCTGAGCACCAGGATGACAGTTTCTTCACCTCAGCCCTGTACGCTGTCTCGTCGTCGTTGCAGATGAGCCCAACCACTGTTGTGCATATTTTATAATGCGGTTGGTTGGGTGGGCTGGAGAGCAGTCGTGTGTGTACAGGGCGTACAGCAGGGGTCTAAAACGCAGCCTTGAGGGGAACCAGTGCTGAGTGTGATTGTGGAGGAGTGGTGGGGGCCGAGTCTCACAGACTGTGGGCGGCTTGTCAGAAAGCTTTTAATCCAGTTGCAGGTGGAGAGGGGGATCTGTAATTCCAGTAGTTTGGTGAAGAGAATGTCCGGTAAGATGGTGTTAAACACTGAGCTGTAGTCCACGAAGAGCATCCTCACGTAGCTCTTCTTGTTCTCCAGGTAGCTCAGCGCTGTATGGAGTGTGAGGGCGATGGCGTCCCCGTAGACCGGTTTGCCCTGTACGCAAACTGGTCAGGGTCGAGGGAGGGAGGGAGACAGTCTCTGATGTGCTGGGAGACTGATTGCTCCAGGCACTTCATGATTACATACGTCAGGGCGATGGGTCTGTAATCGTTCAGGCTGTCTATGGCGTCCGTCAGGTGTCCCTCTATTTTCCTCTTGTAGGAGTCCTTAGCCAGCTTGAGGCCCCTCCTCAGGTCAGCTCTGGCAGTGCTGTAGAGATCTCTGTCCCCGGTCCTGAAGGCCGAGTTTCGAACTCTGATCAGGGTCTGGACTTCTTTTGTCATCCAGGGCTTCCTGTTTGGAAAGACCCGGATGCGTCTCACCTCCGCAACGTGTTCTACACAGCACCTGATGTAGAAGATTGTCCAAGGTGGGGGAGGGGGGTCACCCTGTATGCATGTTTTATATTTGAGTAAACATAGTCCAGTGTGTTTTTTCCCCTAGTTGCACACTTGACGTGCTGGTGGAGTTTGGGGAGAACAGTAGTTGAAGTAAGAATCTAAAAAGATACCTTCTACGATTCTGTAGCTTTTAAAAGTTTGTAATGTACACATTAGGATCATCAGGCTAAGGAGAGCTACAGGGTGGACTGGCCCATGTCCTGTTAGAATCTTTGCTGAACTTTGGTGCAGAATTTAGCCATCAAACCCGTGCCAGCTGGGACAGTGGATGGTCTCTGATCAACTGACCAATCTCAAAAACTAGATCAGCAAAATTGGAATAGCTTACCAAAAACTATATTGTAGTAAACAACAACACAACACCTGGAGAGAGTGCAGAGTTACCATAGGAATCAGAGATACAAGGCAGCACAGCGAGAACTGTACCCTCAGACACCTGATATGTATGGCCTCTATTGCTTACAGGAACCACTCTGAAAGGTATCCATAATGGTGTGTGTGTGTGTGTGTGTACAGTACAACCAGCAGCCCATCTTTCACCTCCTTGACTATTGCCGGGAAGCGGTTGACCAACCTTATACCCTGTATACTACAACTACTTTGGTTTGGTCTCAGATGTGTTCTTTAGAGATTAAATATTAATTTCACACTTGCAATATTAATTTCACACTTGTGGTGGCGCTTTTTTTTATCTTCTGAGAAAACTGCTTTTACTGAAATCTCCACATCCTCCCCCATATTAACCCCCCACTAATTTATTTATCTCTCTTATGTTTTATTAGCCATTCCTTCCATCTACATCCCTTTTTAAATGCATTATACTCTGTTTAGTTATTAAATGCCTGTGTACAGTAACCTAGAATGTGTTTGCATTGCTTGTGTAATTGCTATAAACTAGGTCAGTGAAATGACCTAATTTAGTAGCTTTACATTTCAGAGAGAAGGTTTATCTTGTTAGAGAGGGTGCGAGCCTTCAATAAGCCAAGCTCTGGCCATCTGTTGGACTCAGAAGTGGGTACATAGCGAATGCATATGCTCATGATGTACATTTTTATTTCATTGTTCCTTTATCATGCTCAACGTCCACTAAGCAGTTTCAGCAGTGCCCTCTCAACATGTAACATGCATATTCACACAAACAAACAAGGACACTTTTTGTGGACATACAAATTAGCCTGCACTGGAAAAATGTGTTTATATATATTGCGTGTCTTAAGCACATTGTTCCCATGGAGGCACATACACCAACGATGCACTTATCTAAAAATAAATAGACATTTCCACTGCAGTCAGCCACCCTGACATCATGCACAACTCATTTGCAAAGTGGAAATGGGGTAGGATATCTACAGGAACAAAGCTAAACCATGAACACAGAGAGCAGAATCAGTGACCCGAGCACTTCATAAATGGGGGGGGGGGCAATTTTTTGTATATATATTTTTTTGTTAAGGCTGGCCTAAGGGAAGCAGCCAGTAACGGACCCCCTCGAAAACGAGATGATACATCTCAAGGGGTTTATCCGAACAAATAAACTTTGAATATAATAACATGGATGTTGTCCCCTCCCTACTCAGCTTCCCACAAATATATACATTCAAACAGATGTTGAACACAAAATACCATACATTTATTTTGCAGTTAAAGTGATGGACAACAGGATCTGAAAAACGTGAAATAACCGTAACACATGACTGGATCTACCCAAGCAGTCACTGCCATGGCCATGTAAGTGTACAGTAATTGGTCTTGCTTTGCTATGTAGCCAGGAGGGAAAATAGACTACACCCATTAAATTGGCTTGAAGGGACAAAGGGAAATCGATAGACTGAAATTATGTATTGCAATGGATTTCATGGAACATCATTTTCTAATGCTTAATACACACTGTGGAGTGTGTATGTGTGGTTAATAATAATACTAATTCATTGCATTTATATAGCGCTTTTCAAGATACCCAAAGCGCTTGACATAGTGTGTGTGTGTGGGGGGGGATATGACACCTCATCCGCTACCAGTGTGTAGCACCCACCAGGGTGATGCACGGCAGCCAGTATGCGCCAGAACGCTCACCACACACTGGCTCAGCGGAGAGGTGAGGAATGAAACTATCCAATTAGAGACCAGGGGATGATTAGGTGGCCATGATGGTACAAGATGGTACTCTTGTGATGAGTGCCACGGGATCTTTAGTGACCACAGGGAGTCAAGACCTCGGTTTTAACATCTCATCCGAAAGACGGTGCTCTAGACAGGACAGAGTCCCCATCTCCGTCCCAGGGCATTGGGGATCTTACATAGGCCAGAGGGATTAGCCCTCCAACCCCTCTACCAGCACCAACTCGTCTCCCATCCAAGGATGGACCAGACCAGCCCCGCTTAGCTTCCAGAGAAACCAGCAGTGCGAGGTAGGTAGCCAGCACCATGGCTACCTACCTCGCACTGCTGGCTAATAGCTGGTTTACAGCCTCACCTGATCTAATCAGTCAGACTAATTAGACTCTGGGGCTGGGTGGGGCTGCACACCTGTGGTGCATGAGAAATCATGGCACCCAGGATAAGCCAGCTATCACCCCCACACACACTCTGAGCTTGCATCATCTTGTCCTTTCCAATAAATGGATATATTCTCAAACAACGACCTGTGTCTTGTGTCAGAGGGGCACAGCAAAAGGGTGTGTGGCAGGAGGCAACTGCTACACACAGCTTGATAACCCTTAATAACAAATAGAATAACATAATTAGAAGTAAATTACAGATTTCTGTTGTCCACTTTAACTGAAAAAACTGAAACTTAGGAGGAGAAAAACTCATGTAAATACTCTTTCTAATGGGGGGGTTCTAAGGGGTGGCAGCTGCCACCCCAGTTAAAATTAATATATTTTAAAAATGGTGAAGAAAAGTACGATATATTCCTGTTGTTGGTGTAAACTTCTTTACTCATCAGTATAGAATTCACTTAACCCCCGATTAAAGAAAAAATGGTTGCGCCTGCCGACACAGGAAAATCCACCAATCAATAGCCTCTTCGACTGTATCCGAAGTCAGCCGCAGTCGAAGTCGAACAAGGCTAATGCTCATCTCAATCCTTGCGTGTCTATTGACTCACCATAGTCCACTGATGCCGTTGGCGCGAAGTGACAGGTAAGGTGTTTTCATTTGTTTATTGTTGCTCTATGTTAAAATGTGTTTACAAGAACTTGTGAAATATGTGTGCGATAGAGTGCTCAGTTGAATGTGTCTCACACTCAATGCAGCCCGGTATGTTAAATAGAAATCACAAAGTCTACAACAGCAGTGGTTGACTGTCATAGCCTAGCCACAGCTGAGCTCACGTTTTTGTGTATGATAAAAAAGAACCTAGCAATAGCTACAATAGCTAGCTAGCACGCCTACCTAGAAATGTTGAACGACTCAATCCAGCTCAACTTGACATGCTTCTTGAGGAAATAAAAACAATCACTCCAGTTTGAATAGTAGGGGAGTCCGGGGAAGTTATCAGTAGCCTACTAGGGTCGACGATGTTATATATGACATCAAATGATGTCCTATACAAAATACGACATATCTCTGAGACCTAGCCTTGAACTGCAGTATCTTTTTGGAGACTTTGTACAATACATCCATAATAATGTGTATGCAAAATACTAAATATCTCTGGAACCCGTAATGCGAGACACTTACTTAGTTTTTAGCCGAGATGCTAAGCGTTGCTAGCCTAGAACTCTAGACACCCCCTAGCGGCAGCAAATTTATTTGGCAGCTAGGTAGGTCTAGCACGGCTCCGTCGGCTTTTTGGTGCTGGAAACACCAAGTATGTCAGACCAATCACAGCGTGAGGGGCGGGGTCGAAAGCCGGGCTACCATGACGACAGAGTTGCGACGGTTCCGTGTTAGGTAAACAATGGCTGCTGCTGCTGGCGAACGGCTGTCTTTCGACTCGGCTTTGGCCGCGACTCTTCAAGACTTGAAGTTAACATTTTATTTGAGAAAAGAACAAAGAACGGCACTGAAGTCTTTCCTCAAAAAGAAATATGTATTCGGAGTTTTGATTAATTACGTAGTCAGAGCCGTCGCTCTGACTACGTCACCTTCTTCGTTGCTCTGATTGGTTGTAGCGCTATCCTATTGCGTGCAGAGGGAACTTGAAAGACAACCGTTTATCCCGCCCACACTGTCAATGGAGCTGAGCCAGACCTTACATCTTTCTGATGTGGGTCTGGCTTGCCAGGCTAAAGCGTTGCCCCATTCCAACAAAGCTCCAATGCGATCGTAACCCTCTCACGAGCTTTGTAATTCAGCCTTGAACTGCAATGTCTTTTTGGAGACATTGTACAATAAATCCAAAATGATAATTCCAACAATTAATGATGTATCCACTTTTCCATGTTGAAAACTGTTATTGTTGCTGTTAGCCGTGCAACTGGCAGCCATTAAGCCTTTGTCGATCAGTCAGAGGCTGTGTTGTTGTTGTGTCAACCAATCAGTGGCTGTGTTGTTGTTTTGTTGACCAATCGAAGGCTGTTTTCATTGCATTACGCAATGGATTCAAATAGCTTGGAATAACATGAGATAAACCCTGTCCGCCTATCAATAGATTGTTACTATTAGGGCAGCACCTGAAATAATAGAACAGCGAATATGCTTCATATGAATACTTCCTCATTACATTTTTAAAATGTTTACAGAAATGAAGATGCACCAGAAGAACCACAGCCTACAACAACAAAGAGGAGACACAGGGCTCACAGTGCACAGGCAGCCAATCACAGAGGCGAAGCTGCAGGAGAGGAGACCCAACTTGATGAGTAAGTGTAAATATTTCTTATGACCATTCCAGACCATGGAAAATTGTGTGTGTGTGTGTGTTATGTTCTTATTTTTACTTGGGTAAATACATATCGTTTGAGCATTGTTGAAAGGAGCCTGATATTCAAGAGATTCATTACCAATAACTGCTTCACTTTAATTATGCGCACATGACAATAAAGAACTTGACTTTTGTCATATTTGTCATTAAAAAATGACAGCTGTTCCAGCTGCTGTCTTGACTACACAATGGAAAGGGGATTAGGGTGTTACCTGGGCTTACCTGTGAACCACCCTTTTGCATGAGGCATTACCCTTTCCAATATATGAAATATGACATACATTTTTAGATGGCTATTGTGGCAGGATTAGTCCGGCCACACACTACCTAAGTGGCTTTCTTTGGGGCCCTCCGACACAGGACACGGGTAGATGTTGTTCAAGATGTTTATTGGGAGATTAAGGCAGGTGGTATTCGCCGAGCTGATGGTACAACTTGTCATGACTGTGGCTCCTCCTCGAGTGTGTGTTGATGGCTGGTTTATCCTGTAAAGGTGCCATGATTGCTCATGCACCACAGGTGTGCAGCCCCACCCAGCCAGAGTCCAATCAGTCTGACTCAGGCCAGGTGAGGCTGTAAACCAGCCATCAACAGCACACACTCCACATACACCCTCCACATATCCCCAACACCAAATTGAGGCCGGGGAGAATCCCCAGCCTCGCCTACTCCCCCCCCCCCCCCCCCCCCCCCCATCCCCCATCCAAGCAAACAGAAAAAAAAACACATACCGGACTCTCAACAGGGTTACCATACCTACAAAAACCTGGACTCTTTTCAGGGTTGCCATACCTAAACAAAAAATAAACACAACCCCCCAAACCCCACTACCGCCACACCTCCCCAGTGTCACACGCCAACCCCACCCTCCCCCTCCGTCCCGGAGACCGGAGGCCTGGGGCTGCTGCTTGAGCTGGCGGAGGTGTCTCGGGGATAGCTGGTTGCAGGGGCTGGCTGGATGGGCTCGGAGGAGGCCCGACAGCTAGGCCGCGGAGGTAGCTTCTCGGAGGGCCTGGAACAGTTTGTTAGGTACCCCCCTCCACCAGGGCGACGAGGCATGATCCCCCCATCTCCTCCTGGAGCATGGGGCCTTGGGCTCCTGGTCCCCTGGCAGAGGGGCGGCTGGCCTGGGCTGCTCCAGGCTGGATCCGGGGGAGGCTAGCAGCAGACGGTTGCCGGTGGCGGTAGCTGCGCTGCCTCCCCGCTCCTCCGCTGGCCATCGCTGCCGTTCAGGGGGGAGCTGGTGCTGAGGTGGCTGTCCTCTGCCGCGGCTGGTGGCTCCAGTGTAGCTTTGGACAGCCCTTCCGTGTCCCGCCCTGGTCGGAGGTGCCTCACATTGGGCGCCAGTGTCCGGCCACACGCCACCTAAGTGGCTTTCCTTGGGGCCCTCCGACACAGGACACGGGTAGATGTGAATTGCAAGATGTTTATTCAGAGTTTAAGGCTGGTGGTATTCGCCGAGCTGATGGTACAACTGCCATGGCTGTGGCTCCTCCTCGAGTGTGTGTTGATGGCTGGTTTATCCTGGGTGCCATGATTGCTCATGCACCACAGGTGTGCAGCCCCACCCAGCCAGAGTCCAATCAGTTTGACTCAGGCCAGGTGAGGCTGTAAACCAGCCATCAATAGTACACACTCCACATACACCCTCCACAGCTATTTAATTGTCCAAAACAATGGAGCCCATCAAAGTGTTTGTACTTGATGCATGCATTTGCAAGACTTAACAGAATCAAATCAAGTGACCAGAACTCAGAATTCACATTGGGTGAGTTAATGTTTTTTCACACATTCCAGCACAGTTCAAAGTAGCTGTAGCTGATCTTGTGTTGAATACAAAAAAGTCATGTGACTTTGGAAATACTGCTTACTTTTGTTCAAATTGAGAACAATATCGGCGCATGCCAAAATCATTGGAGTGTCTGAAAATACCCTCAGACCCCAGAGGGTTAAAAATTATCTGTGGTCAACAATGGCAAGCTGTGCTCAGCATTGAGAGTGAGCATGCAAAGGCAAAGGCAAACTGGACATTTTTGTTAAACGCTTTGCTTCTTAAGTGATTGATAACATTTATACATCATGGGCATTCAAACAAGTGGCTCCCTTCTCTTCTATAAAGCAATCAACAGTTTCACCAAGGTGACCATTTCAAAAGATGATGCAATCCTAAACCCTCGTCCCAGAATTAATGAAACCCCATCATTGATAACTGGAAAAGTGATCACTGGAAATAGAAAATTATACGGTAAATAAGGGTTTTCCAGGATAGTAAAGCATGTTAAATGTGACAGCTATGCAATAGTGTAGCACATTCTACAGTCTGTGCACTGACCTTATAGCGGTAGTCAATGGCCAGATCCAACACCATGACTGACACTGTTGGACTATCTTGGTGATTTGTCATATACCCACTGACCCACGATGAGCCTCTGTAATTGGAAAACAACTGATGAAGGACCATATTTTGCATCTGCACCTCAAACCTCTGCATGTCCTCAGTGAAAGGTCATGTCTCAGTGTGCGTTATCTACAATAAGGGTTTGCGTCATTGAAGCCAATTAGGTCAACGATGAGCTCAATGGAGCAATTCATTGCTTCCTTGCTCCATTCTATCGAAGATCAAATACCAATGGTGACCAGAATTGAAAAATTGGAGTTATACTCAGTCACAAAGACACACAGGTGCTCGGGCCTGGTGCGCGTCCGGGGCAGTGCTGGAGTGCAACAACAACCACTGTTGGCAGCCCCACGACATCGGGCTGGGGTTGCTGTGGCATTGAACCATGCAACGAAGCGAAACCAGGACAAGCTGTTAGCTGACGTGGACAGGGTCCGACCAAAACGACTGGAGCTTGTTGTCATGGTGAGGTCGTCCTGACCCACTCCGAGACAGCAATGGCAGATAGCCTAGCACATCGGGCCCAACGTTCTTCATCAGACGCTGGCTTGTGGGGACTGCGGCTCGAACTGGGTGGGCCTGAGTAGATATTTGTAGTGTAGGGCAGAGCCTATCCAGAGGCAGCTGAAGCTCCTGCTGCAGCATGAGGGAGGCTGGGGAGAATCCTGTGGTGGCGTGTCGGGTGGCCCAGTAATGCAGCAGTGCCTGGAGGAGGCTGGTGATGAGCACAAGAGCCCTTGTGCCAGGTGGGCCCGCACCTGGGAGAAGTTTGCCTTCAGGGCTTTCTGCCAGAAAGCCCTTTCTTACAGATTTTTTTTTGCCAGAAAGGGCTTTCTGCCTAAAGCTAACCAATAGTGGGGCGGCATAGCTCAACATTACATAACAATTGTTCATTTTGTGATAAAAGCACCAAATTTGGCAGATGTGTTGATAGATATATTGGGAACAAAACTGGATATTGGGCCATCACAAATTCGCACCCTGGTGGCTGTGGCAGCCATTTTTCAAAATGGCCACCAGCGGTTGGTCAAACTTTCCTATCCCATTGGACCCACATGCAATAACAGACATAATCTAGATCCTAGTAACCCTGAGAACCAAATAAAATACTCACTCACATTTTATGGACTTTTACAAAGTAATTGGTCATTTAATTGTCTTATATAGTGCCGTGAATCAGTAAAAACAGTTCTCTTTTTAGTTAGAAAAGTACAGAAGCACATAAGTAACATACCTATACTTATGTAGAATGTTGATGTCTCATTGATAAATATGGTAGAACTAGTAGCATAGGCGGAAATCCCAGGGGGGACGGGGGACATGACCCATCCTGGGAAAAATATGATTTGTCCCCCCCAATATATCACAAACATAACATAAACATAACTATGTAATTTCAATAATAATAATAATAATACGTGATGAAATCACTTGTGCTGATTATAGACACTTAATAGCGTGTTTTTAAGTTTCAAAAGATTGCGACCCCCCGCACTTTGCCTCACAATGGTTCGATACACTGCTGCCCATCCCCTGCCCATCCCCCGCCCATCCCCCCCAGCCCTCAGCAGGTACACTGCGTGTGTGTGGGAATCTGACAGACTTGTCATTGGTGGCTGACTCCTGACTCTGACTCAGTAAGTAGTTCAAACAAAGGATATGTTAGACATTTCTTTACTACTACCACTCAATACAATAAAACACATTTATAATTGTCATCAGTCTTCATTTTCACTGCATTGAATTACAGGTCACTCTTTATGTTAGCTAGCGGTTAGCTGACGTTTGCTAGCTAGCTACAGTAACATCAACCAGTGTTTGCAGCTGTTACCACACTACGTTTGGTGTCCCCCTCAGGAATTACTCTTGAGAAAAATTCATGTAATTGTCCCCCTCAAAGTTGATATCAGAGTTTCGCCCCTGACTAGTAGTAGTAGAGTATTAATACTATTACAAGTACTATAGTACCAGAAAGAGTAGTAATAGTTGGTCTAGTAGAATGTATTAGTTATAAAATATAAGACATTCTTTCTGACGAATGTACTGAATATGTGGTGTTTGTATTATTGCAGGTCACATAATAATCAAGGTGGTGGTGACTAATTGACTATGGCAAAAAGGTTTTTGCTAAAAGACACAGGGTGTCCAACACCCTCGACATCTTCTAATTCACAGCCTGCAAACAAGATAAACTGGGCACTGTGTGTCATCTGCCAACAAGACCGTAATGAGACACTGACCGACCCAATGCTGACCAAGAGGAAGGATGCTGGGAGTGCATACATGTCGTTAGCTGAAAGTCTCCTGAAAATGAATGAACTGAATGAACTACCCAGAAATATACAGATAGAGAAATTAGATGAAGGTGAGGGGCTTGAAGCTGCTCTGGTTGTCAACAAAGCTCGGTGGCATCAATTAGTGGTGGGCGGATCGATCCAAATATCGATAGTATCGATACCAAATCGGTATCGATATCGGATCGATACTAGCCTGTTGGGATCGATTCTTTACTTTAAGTTCCGCTCTTGTTTGCAATGCTGCGGTTTCGGCAAAGAGGAAGCAGCCAGGTCACCGGACTCGCCGCTCCTGTGTCAGCACAGAGCAGGCACACTTTGCTCCCCCTCCCCCTCTTGTGTTTAGATGTTGCGCCGTCACGCGAGTCACGTGACGCAAAGCAAAACACTTGATAATAAAGCATTTTCTATTTAATTATAAACTTTGTTCTCATTCTGTCCTAGGTATTTAATAATAAAAAAGGAAACATCGCAAAAAACACTTAAGGTCATGACAATTAATTGAGATTTAGCAATTAAATGACGCATCCACCTTATTTATTGAAAAGTATCAGTATCGGTATCGATATCGGCGATACTGGCCCGTATTTACTTGGTATCGGATCGATACCAAATATGCAGT